>VOSG01000294.1:0-45193 GCA_009761265.1 Halicephalobus sp. NKZ332
TCTAAGAGGGGTCTTATTTTCGAGAAAATACGGTATTTTCCGCTCCACTCGATCGTGACGTGATGAGAACGGTACTATGGTATTCAATTTTTCCTGAGCGAGGGAATTTTGAAAATTATACTGTTTCTTTGCTTCTCTTTTTCCTCTATTTTCTTTTTCTGATTTGTTGTGGAAGATATTCTTCTTTATTTATCGCAGAGCTATGCTATGTAAAGTTTTCTTTTTTTGCATGCTAAAAAGTGACCATCCTCAAATTTCGATCTTCCCCCAGCTGCGGTCGTCTCTTTCGCAACGTGCGTCACTTCTTGTCTCGTTGAGTTCGATTTCTTCGGCAATCCAATTTTTCTTCTCTACAATGTTGTCCCAACTAGGTAAAGAAGCAAATGTGAAACAGCAGATCCGGAAGGAACTCCAAGGTAAAACGTCCATGTTTAGTGACCTCTATAACTTTTTTTGCAGAAAAGAGAAAAAACGAAGCGATAGTTGCTCTTCATTCCTTTTCTCAATCCGTCGTCGAGCATTTGAACGCAAAGTATGTTTCCTAACTTCGATTTTAAATTAATTTATTCTATTCCAGAGTATCACATGCGTATAACAACCAAAAAAGAATAGACGTCGAAGGGAAAAAACTCGAGAACAACGCGGTCAACCTCGGCAAACAAGCTGAACAATGGGCGGCCATGGTGGAAACATTTACTACAGCTGTAAAGGTACGTTCGAACATCTCATCATTTGGTAGAAATAACTTACAGGAGATAGGAGATGTACAGAGTTGGGGCAATGCGATCGAGAACGATATGAAAATTATATCAAACACTTTGGCCGAGGCACATGTAACAAGGAACCAGCAATCACCGACTTGAAGATCTCCCGGATTTCTACGTTTCCAAGGATTCCAACTGCTTGGTCAGGTCGTCGAGCTCCTTCAACAACTCCTCTTCTCGGTTGATTTTGTCGACTTGGTTGACTTCTAGCTTATCTCCTGTGGCCTGTTTCTCCTGTAAATACCAGTTTTTCCAGATCTCTGAGTTTAAAAAATAAAGCTTACCTTGAGTTTCGTTATTTCATTAACTTTCTTCCTGAGATTGTTAATTTTCTTGTTGATGTGGTCGGCGGGGGTGATGAGGGCCTTGTTGGACACCACAGCGGTGACGGGGAGTCTCACGGGGTCGCTGCAGGGACGCTTGACATCCTGCGCCAGGGACTTCAGCTGATTCGTGGACAATCCAATAGGGTACTTCGGGGCTTCTGGACGTTTTTCAACTTCCGCAGCAGCAGGACATTTGTATTTGGGCTGTTCGTCTTGTGGGATATATCCGTCTTTCACTCGACGAGCTTTCCTCCAAGTTCCGTCTGCCCTTTGTGTGGCTGGGATATATGTTTCTCCTTAAATCACAAACCAAAATTAAAGAAATTCATATTTAAAGAAGTTCTCACCGTTGGGGGCCTTAACACGGACGTCTCCTCCCTGAGCGCTGGCTGGTTGCATTTTCAACAGGAATTTTTATATAAAAATAATTTCCAATAATTCCTTTTTTCCAACAAAAAACACCGAAATTGGATGTAGTTCACTCCCAGGATGGTTTTGGGTCAGGAATAAAGAATAAAATTCCAGTACGAAAAGCAGAAGCCAAGTTTGACAAAATAAGAAAAAAAAAGATTGATCTGAAGAGTATCGCAAATTTCGCTTTTTTTCGTTTCAAAACGCCGGCTCCGCGAGTTTGAAATTCAAAGTTCTCTTGGTGTCTTTATTTATCCGATTCTATTTATCCAATTTCCTTCTTACGTGGTCTTTTCCTACATCCAAGGGCTAATTAGTCGCTGAATCCAGAGTCTTCAGATGAATAAGGATGTCGTATTGATAGTCGGACAAAAATGTCGGGACCTCGTCGACGGCCCTCACGAAATTTCCATCGACAGATTGGTGCTTGCCGTTCATTTGAAGTCTTTGAGCATCCGACATTGGATTGTATCGTCCATTGGTCAATCCTTGTGAGTTTCTATATATGAAATTCGAGCAAATTTCAATTTTCAGATTCGTGGAAGAAAGGAAAACTTTCAAACTAATCGATTGTGATTTATTAAGTGGCTCTTCTTCCGATTATCATGTCTGTGGTTCTTCCTCGAAAGATATTCTGTTGAAATTGTGTGAAAAGTTCGGGTTGCCGTGTGTGGAGTTCAATTCCGACGGATCCACGAAGCTCCATTGGTGGTCTCCAGAATTCTGCCCTCACTTCTTGCCTATCATTTGTGTTTTGCTGAAGCCGGACGATTCATGTCAATTTATCTATTACAGAAAGGATCAGAAATTCCATCGATTGCAGAACCTGAACCTGTTTCCTCACCAAAGTGTGGATCCAAATTCTCAGGTTATTTTTTCAAAGTTTCCAAATTGGATTTTAAACATTGTTTATTTCAGACTTTCAAATTCATTGTTTATCAGCTCGTCCAACTTTTCCGTATATGCTCGAGCAAGTCGTTTTTCCCGATATTTTCCCTTAATGACGTATTCATAAACAACAACGACTGGGTCTCGGTACCCCTCGATGAACTTCTGAAAACTCGATGTCTCGAAAAATGCAAACATGAAGATTATATAGATGCCAGTGCCAACGATAGAATAGACGATTCTCGACTATCGGATATCACTCAAGCTTGGTGCCAAAGAAGAATTTCAAATTACGAGTACTTGTTGAAGTTGAATGATTTCGCGGGTCGAAAACGTCATGATAAATCACGTCATCCGATATTCCCTTGGGTCTGCAACTTCACTAGTCCCACCGACGGGTACCGACCTTTAAATCGGACCAAGTACCGGCTAGCTAAGGGGGATACTCAGCTGAGTGCTCAGTTTCTGAAACAAAAGCCCTCCTACCACGTACCCGAACTCCTCTCCGACATCTGCTACTTCGTCTATCGTGCCAGGATAGAGCCAAAGGAGAAGCTGAGCAAGTACGTGAGGACACAATGGGTTCCAGAAGAGTACCCAAACTCCATGGCCAGATTGTACGAGTGGACCCCAGATGAGTGTATTCCGGAATTTTTCGAAGATCCTTCTATCTTCAAATCTACCCACGAAGACATGAGTGATCTTCAAATTCCTTCATTTACAGAGACTCCGGAAAAATTCATTGAGTGGCATAGGGGTGTCTTGGAATCGGAGAAAGTTTCGAGTCAACTCCACCATTGGATCGATCTGAACTTTGGTTACTTGGCAAGTGTTTTTACTTTTTATCACATGAAATCTCAAAAACATTGTGATTTTACTTTTCTTTGAAGTGTAACATGTTCAAAAAGATTTAAAATATTCAAAATTTAATTTGATTAATAGATGGAAAATATTTACAGCTATCAGGAAAAGATGCTGTTAATGCCCTGAACGTCCACCTGAGCTACTTGGGATTACCCAGCAAAGAGAAATTCGTCGGTCCTGTTCAGCTTTTCGTCGATCCTCATCCCAGACGTGCCATGGATAAAGCATCAGAAAATTACGTTTCTAATCCCACAGAAAATCCTCATCTAGAAAAAAGCTTGAAAATGATGGAGTTTCCGGAAGGAGCAAATTTGAGTCAAATTTTTGAGAAGATCATCAAAACTTCTGTAAATCTAAATTTAAAAAAATAAGAATAACCTTTTTTTCAGAAAGCTAATTCTAAATTTGTCGACAAAAGCTTGTTATCCATCGGGATCACTATTCTCGAGCTTGCCTTGCCGGGTTACTGTAGAGATCTGTCTCCGTCAGGGACTTTCGAAGATCGGCTTTCGAGATCAAGAGATCTGGTGATTACGAAATTCGGATCCTTACCTTGTTTTCTGAGATCTCCTTTGAAACAACTTTTGGTTCCAGAAAACCCGGAATCCGTGATCTCCGTTTCGACCTTTATCAACGATGTGGATAACTTTTTCTTTCTTCCCGAAACTTATTCCGAAATCCATCAGCATCTTACGAAGTATTTCAACTTCGATCACCTGATGATGATAGCAATGAAAAACTTTTCCACGGATTCAGAAGATTATTATTACAAAGAAAAAAGAAACACACTATGTCTTTGTATAGAAATTCCGTTTTTGAAAAAACTCTGGCTGAATCTATTTATGGATTTACTCAGTAACAAAAGAATCGCTGCTTTGGCTTGTTACGATTTACTTCCGAAACTTGGTCGATTCTACAGTAGGGAAGAACTCTTGGAAGTTATAGAACCTGTCAAAGAAATTTTCGAAATCGGGACTCCAAATATCATGAAAATTTTAGATCATAGATTTTTGTTGTCCGTCAGTATAGCCTACGGTACCAAGAATTTCCTGGAGAACTTTGTTCCGAAGTTGTTGGAAATGCTTCTTTCTGCTCGAGACAACCTCTACATTGCCATCAAGGACCTCATCCTCTGGGTCGCCAGACGTTACGGTCCCATCCTGACGGCTTCCGGAGTGACTTCCAAACTGCTTTGTCTTCTTCCACTTTGCTATACAGAAAATGAACAAAGGATTTTTATCGGAAATCCGAACTCGATTTCCTGTGAAGTCGCCGGGGATCGTCAATGTAGAAATATTTTGAATTGTCTTACAGAAATAGCTATCATGTTCGGTCCAGCTTTCGTCACAGTACAGTACCTTCCTTTTTGTGCCGATGTTTACGAGCAAGCGAAAGGAAGAGTAACTATTCTACCTTCTTGGGAAAGCGCCATGATAGCTTCCGTGGCGTTGTTGAAAACCATCGTGGATTGCTTGACGGATAAACAACTTATGGATCAACTAGAGGATGTTATTGTTGGGAAGATACTGTTTGTTTCTATAAGATTATTCTCATCAAGCTCATTGAATTTTTCGAGTTCTGAAGGAAGGAAAATTTTGGCTTACAAAACCATGGGAGCCTTACATTCCATCGCGGACAGGATTGGAGCGGATAATGTTCAAAGACACATGTCTTTTGCTATTCAAAAATTATTTTCTACTTTCAGTGTTATTTATGAATTCAAATCAGATGGAGAAATTTATTTTTTATCTAATCACAAACAACTCGATGAAATTTTCACTCCAAATTTCGCTTTGATTCTCTTGCATATTTTTTCTTTCACTTGTGGCCGACAATATACATTCAGTATTATCCAGAACAAAGATCTCATTTTAAAATTGGAACAAAAGGCAGATTCTCAGCCTGAAATTCCGGAGTCCCAATTCAAATCAAAATCGAAGCCCATTTCCATCGAGTCCATGTCCCCTCCTCTCACGACTCCCCTGTCCTGCTCCCTTCCCAGCGGAAACAGGCTTTCTTTGTTCTCGACAGAATCCGACTCAAATGGATCTCTGAGCTTTTCCTTAGACCAAGGAGCTTCCGAAAATACACCCTTATAGTAAGGAAATTTAACATTTAATAGTTAATGAATTTTTAATGACGTTGCAGTAACAGAGTCAACAATGACGAAGCCACTCATCTTCATGGGACTTGGAATGACCACTTCCGGGCCGTCCTCTCCTCGACGACCCCATTCATCCCTTTTGATCAAATTCAACTTTGCACTTTTAGTGGACATGGAGGTTTGATAAAAAAAATCGTTGTTCTCGACAACGAAAATTCATTCATCACGGCTTCCAATGACAAAACTATAAAACTGTGGTCCTTGAAGAACGTCACAGAAGTAGGGACCTGTCACCTGAATTTCGACAAGCATTCCAAGTCCATACAGGATGTAATAATGATAGAATCTGAGGGAAAAATAATCTCGACCGATAGTGTCGTCCAGATTTGGGATCCCTTCACGGATAAAATTATCAGGAAGTTAAATTGGCAGGATTCTACTGCAGAAGTTCCCGTAAATACACTCTCGGACTTCGGAATTCACAACTTTTTGATGAGCTCCTATTCTTCCACTATGATTCTGTCAGTATTAATTTTTATTTTTTGAATTATAGTATTTATATATTTTTTTAAATAATTTTCAGGTCTTATGATGCTCGGAGTTCCGTCTGGGGAAATAGAATAGCTACGAGTCCTCCTTCAGAATCCTGTCAGGGAATCAGGACCTTCTCCATCTCTCCAAATGGACACTTAATTGCTTGTGCCTTATCTGTAGGATGTGTATCCGTCCTCGACCTCAGGATCGGGAAACTCCTGGGATTTTCGGCGACGATTGATGTCGAAATAACTCAAATCGAATGGCTCACGGACGATGTTTTCGTTGTTTTGTTTTCGGATGCTAGTTCGAAATTATTCGAATTAAGCTCACAGCTGAAGATTTTCGGAAAACTGGAGCCTGCTTCAATTATCTATGCCCCTTCAACGAAGGAGTTCCTTACTGTACAGACTTCGAACAGAATCAGATTCTACGCAGAAAACGAGCTTCGTCACGAAATCAAATTACGGTCTGATTTCATCGCTGGAAGTGTTTCTTCCTTGAGTTTTTTGAAAATGAACAAAATGTTCTTAATCGGATCTTCCACAGGGATGATCAGACTTGCTTGTTGAAAGCTTCAAAAAATAAAATAAACTTTTTTAAATTATTAAACATTTGGGAGATATTTATCTTCTTCGAATTCAATTACTTTTTATAAGCTGCCTCTGATGATGACTTTCTCTCGAAATTCAGTTTCTAATGACAGTCATTATCCTTGCAAATATTTCTTTTTTTGTGGACTTTCTGCAGCTACGTGTTTCTACCTACAGTACTCCCATATATCAAACTGTTTTTGAAATATTGTTCCAATTTATTGTTCTAAAATTCATTTATTCATGAAAAATTCCTAGGTATTATTTAAATTGGTTATTTTGAAAAACCTTTTAAACACTATTTAGATCAGTTCAGAAGTTCATTTAATATATGGAATCATGTTTTAAAATATTACTTCAAATTGATGATTGTAGGGTTTTTTCAAAGTCAATTACAAAATATTTTCGTCATAAATTCCACTTCCTGTTTTTTACAGTAGTATGACGATAATTCAGAGCTAATTATTTTAAACTTTTTTCGAGAAATTATTTCCTCAAATATTGTTCCAAGTTAATTGTTCTAAACTCGTTCTTTGATATTAAAAAATAAATCCCTAGAATATAGTCAAGGTGAAGTAAGATGCTTTAGTTCAAAGTTAATTGTTTTGAAAGTAATCAAAAAATTTATAAGTATTATTTCAATTTAATTAACTTAAAAGTTAATGTAAGAACTTTTAACTTTTTTTCAACGTCAATTATCTTAGGAATTAATGCAAGAATTTTTAACATTATGCGAATTTAATTATTTAAAAATTTATGTTCCAGAATATGGTTCCAACATTAACTACTTTTAAAACGTTTTCGAAAAATGACCTTCTCTAATGATCTCCTTGTTCCTAAAACGCCAAGTCATTTCTAAATATGTTGTTTCAAAATTAACTTTTTTAAATGTATTTTTGAAAAACTGACCTCCACCAGTGATCTCTTTGTTCCCAAAAACATTAAATTATTTCCAAATGCATGGGTCTGAGCCACGGTCCTGAGAAGTATAAATATCTTCTGAGAATGGTGTAGCAGTGTTTACGAGAGAAATTTCTCCTTCATCTTGTACTTAAAAAATTCGTCTCGAAAATTGTCGAGATTAGGACTAGACTGGATTTTCGGATTTTCCAATACCTTATCCTGGATTTCCTAGCATTTGTTACTTGAAGTTTCACGTTTCTATTTCAGGCAATTTCATCGACGACATGATTTTGCAGAGACTGTTCGGGTTCTTCTTCGTCGTTCTTCTCTTCGCAGCGATCTCCAGCGCCTCCGGGAAAATCCAGGATCAAGGTGATTTTCGAATCCAAAATCCCGTAAACCGACTTTTTCAGATCCAGTATTTTACGATGACTCTATTGATTTCCAAAACCTTGAAGAACAAGCAGCTCCAGATAAAAGAGCCTACATGAGACTCGGGAAACGCGCTTATATGCGCTTGGGAAAACGCGCCTATATGCGCTTAGGGAAACGCGCCTATCTTCGGCTGGGAAAACGAGCGCCTCTTCGCCTCGGATAGCATCCCAGATAAGCCTCGGACAAAATCTCGGATAAAGTCGCTGTTATTCTCATCGGATCTGACTACCATGGATTTTTCTCTATAAAATTAAATTCCAAGGACAAAAAAGTTACTTTTCATCGGTTTTGAATTTTTTCCTGGGATTTTATAACTCGTCCAATTTTGATGATGTTTCGTTTTATTTAATTGAAGTAGAATCAATAAAAAAATATTTGTTAAGTCAATTGTTTCTGGATTGAAAAATGTTGCTTTTCCAGGAATTGTTGGAAGCTCCTGGATCTCTCCAATCCGACTACATCCAGATTTTTCTTTTTCCTTGGATTATATTTATACTCAATAATTGCAAAATACAATAGCACAACTGACAACATGACTGATAATATAACTAACAAAATGGATAACTATATAACCAATAATATAGCTGATAATGCAACTAATAGTTCAACAACAAAGATGACGTTATACATCTTGCTGTGTGTACATTAATTACGATTTCAAGGATTCATGAAAGGACCGTCCTCGTCTTCTGCGACAGCATGCAAGAGCGAACGGTCGTGACCCTGCTCGGAGCGTAATCTAGGACATCTCCGGAAGAGTCGGATCGATTTAGTAATCAGGTTTCATTGTTTTCTTCCAAAAATGCTCCTTGTTTCATTTTTCTTTTTTGCATTTCAAATAAAATTTCTAAAAGCTTCTACTTTTGGTAAGAATTCAATATGCATTCGAATTTTATGGGGATTTCAGCAACACAGTGCTTCTTGCCCACTTATCACCGAGGCGTTTCGAATGCAGCTCCTATTGCAGAACTCTGGAACGTGAGTCCCTTCGATTGTCTCACTTATTGCATTGTTAATGCTGGAAAGACAGGAGTGAGTTGTGTATTTTTAATGATCTTCTGAAAGGTGCAAATGATGTCATTTCCAGGATGGATGTGCCTCGATTGTATATCACAGACATTTCTCGACCTGCCAATTGTATTCACACGATGGAACTTACAATGGAGCAAAAGTGGTTTTCGCCAACGGACATGACTACTACAACAGGACGAGTTTCAGCGGAATCTGTCAAGATCGACATCGTTCGTTAAAAAGATCTAAAAAATATTTAACTTTATTTTAGCTCCTGCTCGAGGATACCCCCAACGACGAAATGGAAAGCCCAGAGCCTTGGGGCTTCCCCAACAAACGACCCCCTTAAAACAAGTCGTTCAAGATAGACTTTCCCATGATAACTTTGCCCCTCACGGATCTCATAAATCATATTATTTATATCCGAACCAACCAAAAACAGGATGCTCTAGAAACCAGAAAATCGGATATCTAGCTTTGAATGATTTCACACTAACCCCCACAACCCCCATTGGAAAGGTTAATGGAGTCGACAAATTCGGATGTTTAAATTACTGTATTCAGAATATTGTGAGTTTCATTATTTGGAAAATAGTTCATAAGAAAACCATAGGATGCTCATGGAGATCCGGCATTCTGCACATTGATATCTTACAACTCGGCGACTGAGGAGTGCCAACTCCATGATGATACAGCGAAGGAAGCCGGACTTTTCACGAGAGTTGAACCTCGAAAGTACTCCACCGTCGCGGAAAAATTCTGTCTCGACAAAAATGTCAGATGTCCAGAAGAAAAGATCTTTGAAGTAATTCTCGGAAAAGAAATCCATGATTCTGCTCTTCATGTTTTCACTAATTTCGAAACGTTGTCTGAATGCATTGATGCTTGTTTCGAACATCCAATCTGCAGGGTAGGGAGAAATAATCACAAAAAGAATTTTAAAAAAATAATAAATTTAAATTTCAGGCAGTTTCGATGAAAAATGGTAATTGTTCACTTTTCGCCACTAATGTTGAAGTTGAAGCCGATCTTCTTCATGACTCTGGAAATACGATCGTTGTGGATTGTAAATGCTAAATGAAAAGAAAACAATGTAGAGATCAATAAAAAACTTTCTTTAGTGGGATTATGATTATTCTGTTTGATTTAATTTTGAATATTCGTTTTTTTTCTGGGCATCGATCACTCCTCCAGAAGTCTGGGTTGTGTCATCGGTGTGCTTTTCACACTTTGCGAGATTGCATCGGTGACAAATATTTCCCTGTCTCAAATTCCTGAATGAATCATATAAGTCACATCAGTGTAAATAAACTTGGATAAACATACTGTGATCAGTATAACTCTGATTAATATAAAACTCACTTTTCTTCCTGGTGTTTTTGACGATATCGGATCGTGCAACAGAAGAAGATCAAAGCGATGCCGGCAATGCCAAAAACTATGATAACGAAAATGAGCGGACTAATACCCTCTATAACGTGAGGAACTTGTAGGAGTATATGTTGATGATTTTTACTACCTCCGATTTCCTGACATTGAGATCCGACGAACTTTTGAGTACAGCTGCAAGACCACCAACGGCTCCATGGGTCCATTTAACTAAAAGAAACTTACACACAAAATTTCAACAGGTGGCTGTTTTTGTAGCAACGCCCTCGGTTGTGGCAGTAATTGTCCTCGCAAAGTCCCCATTTCTCGGGGTTGTTGTAGTAAGCCTCGTCCAAGATCGTCAAAAGTCGGATTTTTCCGGATATATTCTCTCCGGTTTTTTTACTTTTTGCAGCGCAAAGAATTATGTTTCCGTTTTGCTTTATCCCATTGAATTCTTTTTTGTATTGTTCACTGAAATTATTTAGTTTATTTATACATCCAAAATTAAATTCAAACCCATGTTCGATTTTTGTTCCATTAATATCGAGTTCGAAAATCCTTATATCTTCGACTTCTACGACCTGACTTGGATCGCAGTTTATAGTCACGATGGTAGAATCTTCCAAGAATTCCCCTCGATAAGGTTCTTGTTGAACAGCTATAAAAATCAATCGATAAGAATTAAAAAGCTTTTTCACTTACTTGCTTGAAGTGGTATGGATAATGTCCTTTCTTTTGATGAAAGAATACAAATCCAGAAACTGGATAAAATTAAAAACAGAAACATATTATAGATAGAAGTTCTCATTGCACTGTTGTAGGAAGGACAAATAAACTAAAAATTTTAGGATTATTTCTTGGACGGAAAAATGAAAGAAATAGATCAGAAAAAAGTGTATGACAACGTGCCTGTTTACCTATCGATAAGACGACAGAAAATGAGGCTCTCCTTCCAAGGGTACACCTTGACTCGGGATTTTATTTATAGATAGATGCCCGGAATAATTTGTATCACTACTTAAAATTCTTTAAATTTTCTTTAAAATGAAACACGAAAATTACTTTCATCGAATTGTTTTTGTTTAACTTTGCGATCGATAGTATTACGGAACGCGGAATTATCTTTAAAAACGAAGTTCTGAGAGTACAGGAAATAAGGTGGAGCAAGTCAAAAAACACACCTCATTTTAATAGAGGCATTTTTATTCAATAAAGGAAAGTCAGATAGCACATGTAATAAAATAGAGTTGAAAGTACACTTCATGTCCCTAAAAGTATTACGATTTTAGAAATAAAATGATGAGATGCAGATGATAAATTGGGTGAGTCATGAATTGTGTTATGCTCCTGAGAGTATTCAACTTAGAATTATTTATTTTTATCAATTATAACAAGCTGTTTTGTATCAGGACTTTTTAAATTATCCTGAATACGTCATGAACAGAGATGGATTTTCAAATAACAACGTGGCGGTCCAGAAGTGCAAACTTTGAGTTGGAGATCGGCTGTCACTATCTCGACCATATTATAAAACTTTTTGAGTGAATTACGTCAATGATCATTCAGAAAAATGAAATTGATATGTTTATTCGTGAAAAAATGTCTGGCAATTGCTTTTTGTATATGGGACGAGATCTGGATCACATTTTAAGCCAAATTTGATGAGAAAAAGTGAATAAATATGCAACTCCACGGGTTTCATTGGTTTGTTGGTAGAGGTTTGAATTTTAATTATGTGGGTGGCTAAATCTCCATTGTCAACGGAGGCCGAAGAGGTTTCGAAATGTTTGAATAATCGCACTTCAACTGGCTTTGAGCAACTTCCTCTGTCACCCCCAAGGAGTTCTGTTTTTTCTGATTTTTTATCAGCGGTCTCGATTGTAGCTTTTCATCTGAAGGTACATTGTCGTATTCATTCACTACATGGATATATGATCGTTTGTTTTCTTCATAAATAGCATTCTGAAAAAATCAATTATTAAAGATATTTCCAAAGAAATTACCTCTATTCCATCGCAGAATTCATAGTTTTGAAGGGAATCATCATCTGCATTGTGATGAGAAGATTTCTGTTCAGCCAAAAACCTCTTCGCATCTTTACGTTTGACCCTGAAAATGCTAAAAATGAATAATAGAGGTTTTTCGATTAGGAAAAAATTGACCAGTTAAATTAAGGTAATGCAGAAGAGAGAAGCATTACTATCACACAAGAAATCTCTGAATTACTGTAATACAAAAAATAAATTACAGTAACGCAAAAATTACTATGTTACAGTAATATGGAAGAAAAGAAGATATTTAAATTAGAATAATATAAGAAATAGCACATTACAGCAATATGAACGAATGAAAGAAAACTCACTTTTCTCTACCATAAAGTAATGCAAAAATAAAAGCAACAATAAATAATACTCCCAACGAAGCATAAAGATGATTTGGGTTTACTCCAGCTGGCGTTTTGTATGTGGTACTTGCCCATTGACAATTTTCACCATAAAATTCATCAGTACATCTGAAAACATAAGTTTCAATTAAAATTTTAAGAGTTATAAACTTACATGCAAAATTTGGCACTTTCAAAACCTTTTCGAAAAACACAAAGTCCATTATTTAAACATTTATTAGTGGGACATAGGAGATCGTCATCGAGTAATTCTCTAGACAGTCGAGGAGCGACTTTCATCTTCCTAGTCTGATAGCTCCCATTGACTCTCTTCGCTGAGCAATCAAAATTCATCTCGTGCTTGTTCCCCTTGACTCTACGGGTGACAGAGTTCAAATTCCGATCATTTTTGACAGGTTTATCGTTCTCCAGGAAGGATAGAGAATCAGGTTCAAATCCAGAATCATATATTTTGCAGGTTACATCTGCTGTTTCATTTGGAGAAAGCCGGATAACTTGAGAAGGAGCCGTCAGGTCCTCATTGGACTTGAGGACCATCTCGTACACAGGTATTGCAAACGACATTTTTGGTTTGCGAGAAACTTTCTGAAATTAAGGGATTTTAACCTCTAATTAATTAAAAACTTTTCTATTCCAACTCGCGAGAATTTTTCAATATTGGGGTTTTAGTTTTGATGAAAAAATTTCCTGAAAGAGATTCCAAAATGTTCAAATCGATAAAATCAGCCATAATCAATGAAAAAAAGATAAAAAATGAAAGGGGGAATTTTGTTCATGATAATATGGAACCTTGTCAAAAGAGAACAAAAATTATCTACCTGAGTATCTGTATGTGATAATTAAGTAATAATTTAAAATATGATCTACTCAATAATTTGATTTTAACATAAATAATAAGAGTTAGAATGAATACCCTTAATTGGAATCCCGGAAAAATTGACATTAAGGCGTATTACTTATGACTCAGAAAGGCGTTTTTCAAATAGATTAAATTTCCGTAAAAAAACAATTCAGATAACAGGTCAATTTTCGATTCCAAAAAATATTTTCAAAACCATACTATTGTAAAAGCGCAAATGTGGGTTTGTCCCAAAAGTCAGGATCAGACACACTTTTTGAATTATCATTTCCTTATAATTTTACCTAAAAACAGTATCCAATGAATCCCAGCTAAGACGAGTTGTTGTATCAGTCTATCATACTATTATAATCTATTGCATATAATGAAGAAGTCTAGTATCCAATATTTAATATCAAAAAGTTATTTACAGAGATACCAGACACCCATAAATGAGTCAAAAATTCAATATTTTAGAAAATAATCCGTTCTAGATATACTCGTTACATTTCATAAATAAACCTAAAATTAAAAATATCTTTCTCGAAGTATATCTTAAATATCATTGATAAACAAAATTCGAAAGTTTCGTAGTAAGAAAACCATCTTTTAAATACAGGCCCAAAATACGGAAATTCCACATTTAAGAGAATTCATTCTTGAAATATCTCTTAAATAAGCCTAAAATTCAAATAAATATTCAATGCTTTTATATATTTGCGCGGGCGGATCGAGAGAAATAAGGACTTTCGTAAGAGATTGATGGTGTTTAACAATTCAAATTCTATTGATTCCGCCCAATTTTGAATACCGACCTTTTTATTTATTTGTATACGGGTCACGGTTAGCATTCTTCAGGTATTAGTAAACAATATCAATGACACTCAGCAATCGAGATATCCTCACGAAATCCCGGTTGAACTGAATTATTAAAGAGTAATCAGTAACAGTAAAAATAGATGACGAAAATGATAGATAGTCAACAATTAGTAATGAGTGACGAGTGTTGTCAGAGGAAACAAGGACTGGGTGAAACCAGGGCTATAAAAAGTATGGGATGGGTTAGCGATGACTCAATACAAACAAGAAACTACTTAAGTCATGATCGAGCTTGAGGAAGTGGGTTTCACTAAAATGGACTCATATTGGACCCTATGACACCCACGTCCAGGGGGCTCATGGTACTTTTAAGAGCTTCTCAAGTGGGATCGAAGGCGTTTATTTCGCGAAAACTTGGAGGAATTAAAAAATCTCACCCAGTCTGCTTTCAAAATCAAAAAAACTCGAAAACTTTTAGATTAAAGTGTGAAAAAAAGTTAAGTTCAGAATTCTGATTTTGCAATAACGAAAATCATTGTGCAAATATCGAAGAATAATGTATTTGTTAAATCGTAAGAGAAAACTTAAGTTGTGACATCATAAATTCGAAAAAATGACTTCAAAAAAGTAAGCTTAAAATTCTGGAAGTGCTACATTCGAAAAAGTTGAAGTACTACATTCAAAAAAGACTAAAAAAATCAGACTCAGAGACTGTTTGAGATTCCTGACACGTTCAATTAGGGAAGTTCAAAAAATTAAGAAATATTGATTTGTAGAAACTTAATTCAAAGTAAACTTGCAAAGAACCTAGTTCAAAAGAATGAACTAAAAAAAACTCGACTAGAAAAATGAACTGAGAAAAAATCGAGTCAAAAAATGCTTGAATAGATTGCGATTTCATCATCCAGACCACATTTCTTAATCGTTTTAAAAATGACGTCGATTCGGACATTCAATTTAACAAAAGAGGTTTTTAAATTTCGCTCGATTGGATTCCCCCGATCAAGAATACTGAACATGCAAAAAAGATGTGTCATCATTTTTCTACTGTAGAAAAAAAATCACCTAAAAAGTAGAATCAAAGTTATTTCGAAAGAATTTGATATCATATTTTCCAACTTTTTGAAAAATAAATATGTCGAAAGCGAGCTCTTGATTTATCTTTGATAAGATCTTTATATTCAAGAAGCTTTTTAAAATATTATAGGAATAAAATGGATAAGTTTTATCCTATGAATCTGGATAATGTGTAATTATTATTCAGAGATCCTAAAATTTAAGTGAATTTTTCTTACACACAATCTAATACATACTTTGTAATTTACCAGATATATTGATGATGATTATTGATACATTCTATTAACATATAGGTATATGAAGACAGTGTATAGATACGTCATATTAGTACATCGGATACATTAAAATTAATTATTGATATATCATTATCAATGCATCGATATTCTAAAAGTACTTTAACACAACATTTTATGTGCACTATGGATTATTTCATTGAATTCGAAAAATATCAACCTCTTTGATAGAAACGTTACAAACTGATCTCAATGAGCTCTAGATAAGACAAAGATAACGAGGACTAAGATATATAAAAAGTGAAGGGAATTCCCTGAAATTTCATGTTTGCATTTTAAAAGAATTTTAAAAATTTGAAAGTATTCTGAAGCGAAAATTTCTCAATCTCTTGAATGCTCTTCGTTACTTTTTTGAGAAAATGTGAAATCGCAGAGGCTCTTGGAATTAGGATGTTTAAATTTTCCAACTTTCCTCATTATCTTTTCTTTTTCGGAAAATCCTGAAATAGAAATCTCTGAATTTTCCTCACTACTCTATTTCGGGGAATCCTAAAGTTCCGAAATTTCTTGAGAAAATGTTTAAGCTTACCAGATATATCTTATTATCCTTTCTTCTTTGAGGAATCCTAAAATCTTGGGAATACGATGACATTAGAGTCAACTTCGTTCGAAGCTATTTCAAAACTAATGTCATCATCGGCTCCTCACTTTTAAAGATAAACTTTGATTTCGAAATATTATGCAATCAGAAGATGTTTTGAATTCATTTAAATCCAAAAGCATTGTGAAAATTTGTATTGACTTAAGAATGCATTGAGAATTTACATTAAACTTACAAATTGTTGCAAAAATATTAATTTAGGAAATTTAAAATTCAGGTCAACTCCAGAGTCCAAGGATATTTTTTCGTATTCTATTTTTGGTGACAAAAATGCCGGATTTACGAAAGAGCGGATCCTGGGACTGTCATGGCAACGGGACTTAATTAATTCTCCACAAATCTCGATCCAATGTCTCTGGAGTTAAGGTTTTTGATTTTATTTCCTCATATGTAAAATCAATTTTAAAATCTCAAAGTTGTTACAAGTTGGACATCGGATGGGCAAGTGGGGTCCTGCGCATTCCACTTGAACCCCGAAATCTGCTCTTTTTCAGATTCGGCTTGTTTTGTCGAGAGTACCGTTAATAAGAGCCTTTGACTAGGGGCAATTCTGACTTTTTTGGATTGATATGGAATAATATGAATGCTATTTCCTTTGTTTAGGGTTAATTAATGAGTTCAAATTTTGTTGCTGAATATCAATTAATCTTGATCAAGGTATATTGTAATTTGTTTTATTCCCATATATCGAAATGCATTCTAATCTTTTTGGATTAATGTGGATATCGAGTATTATTGTTTCCTTAATAAAACCCTATTTTCGAATAAAAAATCAGTGATTGTTCAAAAGATCATTTTTCGTTTCCGGTTACTTTTGTTTACCCACTCCCCAATGCCAGACCTTCAAAGAATCTCCGAGACCTCAGAGACCTCCAAAAAATTCCAAGGCTGAAGGCTATTAATCAACACGAACGGTCTCAGAAAACTGCAGGGGTCGCTTTCTTTTGCATCTTAATCAACAAAAATTATTTTCCTGCAAGAAGCAATTTTCTATTACCTCGATTTATCCTCTTAAGAACACGGATCTTCTTCGAGAAAATTAGTGTCCCGATGAAAGGGGACTCGGCTCCTTTCCCCTGACGAAAGCCCCTTAGCACCTCAGGCGATTTTCGTTTTTCCTTTTGACAGTTCTCCTTAGTCATTTTCGACTTTTTGAGCAGCTCTCATTTCTGCGGACATGAGGACCGATCAGGTCACTAATTAGTCGGACACTACGGAGGATAACCATAGTGATGATTAGTCGGAAACCATGAAGGATGTACTTTAGAAATATGAAGAATGTATTGTAAAAAAGATGAAGGATGTATTGTAAAATATGAAGAATGTATTTTAAAAAATATTCGGGAAATATAAACGACTTTTGAAAAAGATTATGAATCCTAAAAATAAAGAGGATGTATTTCGGAAATAAATATTAAGCCCGGAAAAAATAGTAAATCTTAGAAAAATACAGTCTGAAAATAAGGAGGATGTATTTTGGAAAAAATATTAAGTCGGAAAAAAATATGAAGGATGCTTGTTGGCTCCTTCTCGATTTCCAGACCGGATCTACTTAGTGATCGCAAGTGGCTTTTTCGGACCTTTAAAGAATTAAAACCTCGATGAGTCTAGAAATTAAATTGATTAAAATTTTGCTCGAGCTTAGAAATCACATTGATTTCCCAAAATTGCCTCAGGCTTTGTAGTTTTTTCGCGCTATTTAAAACATGTAGATTAACGATTTTCGCGCTTTATTAAACGCGAGGATGTAAAATCACATTTCGAAAAACCTTCTACAACATCGTTTCTCTTTTTTAGGATTTCTTTTTCAATGCCTATTTCGTGAATTTCTTTTCTAATTTGTGTTTTCGTAGATTTATATCCGGAAGTTTATCTTCGTGAATTTCTTTTCGAAGGTTCGTTTTCTAACTTTTTTTAATTTTTTTCGTTTCTGGATTTCTTTTCAAAAATTTATTTTTAAGATTTTCTCTTTTATTTTTTGTTTTTCTGAATTTATTTCCAGGAATTCCATTTTGGAAACTTGTTTCCTAATTTTTACTATTTTCCTATCCTCATGATGTTTAGAGTTTCGTTTCGAAAATCCACCATTTCCCGGATTTCGTTTCTATGCAACGGCTTTTCCTCCTGTTTCCTCTAACTTTTCCATACTTTTTCCCTATACTTTTTTCATATTTTGATATATGCCAAGAACAAATTTCACAGGTTTTCGTGTTCCCTTTTTGCTTGTGGGTCAAGTTTTCTTTGGCTCGGATTTCGAAGACGAGAAAGAACAAATATTAAAATTTATTTGTATACATTATTTTTAAACCGATGAAGCACACTTTCCCATGGTCCGAATCCTTATAATTCGACTCCTTCACTCGTTTTTTTCGGAAAAATTACCTCTGTTCTGGTCATCCTTTAAGTGACCGAAAATTTTTTAAAAAGTATTTTCAAAGTCATCTTTTCCAATCACTTTGTTTTTTGAGCTGTCGGAACTTTACATAGATTCCTCGAGGCCTTATTTTTCAAATTATTTTCCTTTCTAAATTGTCGAAAACTTCCAAAAATATCTTCAAATTCTTTTATATCGTCAAAAATTTTTTAATTTAATTTTCCTAATTATTTTCTTAAGTTTCCAGACGTCCTTTAAAAGATATTTTTAGTTTAATTTTTCCAATAAATTTTCCTTTCCAAATATCCGAAAATTCTGTAGAAAAATAACTTCTTTCAAAGTTTAATTTCCCTAATTATTTTATTTTTTAAGTTACTAAAAATCCATTTCTTTAGACTTCTTAATTCTTCTAATTATTTTCTTTATTAAATTTTCAAATCTTTTTTGAAGAAATATTTTTGAATTTAATTTTTCTAATCACCGTATTCCCTACTTGATAAAAGTTCCTTACATTTTTTTTCTTTAGAATCCAAACATTCTGGTTTTTAATTGATGGAAACTTTTTGTACATAGTCTTCTTCGAAATTCGAATGTTCTCGTCATCTTTGTTTTTCCAAGTGATTAAAATCCTGTATAGTCTTTTTCGAAATTCTTTCATTCTAGTTGTTTTTTCGAGTGATTAAGAAATGGTCTTTTTCTGAAGTATAATTGTTCTGATTATTCTGTTTTTTTAATGACTCGAAGAATTCTGTAATACAATTATTCAAAGCATAACTTTCCTGTTTATTCTGTTTTCTGAATATCCTAAAGAACTCTGTGTTTAATATAATTGTCCAAAATTCAATTATTTCGATCATTTTCTTTCTTAAGTGATCCAATGAATTTCGTATATAGTATTATTTTTCAAAATTCAATTGTTCTGGTCACTTTCTCTTTCAAGTGATCCATGGAATCTATAAACAGCCTTTGTCCTTTAAAATTCAAATATTCTGGTTATTCTCGTTTTTTCTCAAGTGGTCAGAAATCTTATATACAATATTCCCCAAAATGTGATATTCTGATTATTTTTTGTCTTTATTGATCGAAACTATACAATTTTAAAATCCAATTTTCCAATCTTTTTTAAATGATGAAAAAAATTTACGCACAGTATCCCTAAAATCCTATTTTTCTATCCACTTTCTTCTAGTGGTTTAAATTGTACAATTCTTTAAAACAGAATTTATTTTCTATTTTAAAACTTTTTAGTATATGGTCCACGCCTAGAGGTCTCTTTCCGAATTCGTTACCTTTTACAATCTTCGGAATTAATGATTTTTTTTATCGATCTAGCCCGGCCCTTTTTGGAAACGATCTTTGCTCCAAGAAGCTGTTGAATCACTGATATTTTATTATTTAATTTCGTAATTTAGCCTTATCATTTAAATTTACGGATTTTTCTACACAATAAACCTTTAACTAAAGTTATTCCGGGAAATTAGTAATTAAAAAACAAATTTAAAAACGGATTATTCTATTCTCATAAAATTTACAATTTAAGACATGAATTATTTTTATTGAATTACATTCCTAGATTTTCTTTTGTATTTTTTTTAAAACTATTCCAGTTGTCCTTCGTTTTCTGTTGACATGTGTGAAAAAGAAGGAAATTAGACTCCAGATCTTTTTCAAAATTGCCAGTTTCGATTTTTCAGAAGCGATTTCCGGATTCGAAAACGTTATTCAACGACCTGATCTCTTTTTTTCGACTCCTTTGAAATTTTTTTGGTTTTTTTGACTTCTTTCATTTGTATTTGTTGACTAATTTCGTTTTTAGCTTTTGAAGTCTCAAAAAAATCGTATATTAAAATTTGACCGTTTTTTGACAGCTCCGTCGTGGACCGATTTTCCCTTCTGGACGTTTTTTTTTCGGGGGATAAAAAAACTTTGATTGTTTTTTAGTGATTTTAAGAAATGTTTCACTTTGATTGACATTAAAGGATTCAGGTCCAACGAAGAAAGTCAGCAATCATTCCACGGCCAATTTGCTCAGATTCCTCGTCGGTTATGACCGACTCTGCTCGGATAGAGCATCTTTTCAAGACCCTCGTTAATGGCTTCAGGTTTGTTTTTCCAAATATCAATCATCCTTTTAAAAAATCATTGTTCTTAAATATTATCAATTATAAGTATCTTTTAAATAATATTAAATAACATTTTTATTTTCCAGAGATTATCAGGAACTGTATAGTTCCGAGATTGTCAAGTTGAACGAATGTCTCGAAGCCGTGAATCGAGGGGAAAGTAAAGAAAGCACGAATTCCACGGATGGAGTTCCCGAGGATGAATCAGAAATCGAAACGAAGAAAGAACTCTCTCCTGAGGAAATCCGGGACGAAACCGAACGTCTCAACAATGTTAGTATATTACTATTTTTGTACATTGCTATTCTTTCAATCACTTTCACTGATTCCCTATTATTTTTGTGCTTGTTTTCTCTTGCTCTCTCCTACTTTCATCTATTTTTACTTACTTTCATTTACTTTTACACTTTAATATTTGACTATTTTCGTTTACTTTCAAGTACTTTCATCTATTATTGTACTTTAATATACTCTACTTTTTCACTCATTTCTACTTATTTTCGTTTAATTTTGCTTGTTTTAAACTTCAATATTTTCATTTACTTTTGTTTATTTCCATTTATTTTTATGCTTCAATATTCCAACTTATTTTTGCCTGAGTTTTTGGGAACTTGTGATCCGTTGTGGATTTTTTGGCTTAAAAAGGAAATATTTACACTGAAATATTTTTAGTATTTCCCCAATCCTTAGAATTTCAAAATTCTACAAAAGACTAAATTTTTTTCATCTTAAATCTAATTTATGAAAATTATTCAGATTTTTGATTTGCAACCTCAAATCGAGATCTTTGATGTTTGTGTATTTAAATTTTTAGGAAATAGCGTTGGCAGAAGAGAACAAACGTCTATACGAAAACCAAGGAAGCCGTGTAGAGGGCTTGTTTAAAAAATACGAAGATCACCGAAGTCAATTTATCGACGATCCTCCTACCGGTAAGTTTGTTATTTTTATTTTTGAAGTAGGATTCAGTAATATCTTTATTGACCCCATATAGTCCTCGTATTGACCATTTATTTTTCTTTGGATAAACTAATACTGTCATTGGTCTTTGTATCACTTGATTTAGAATGTGATATTGAAAGCTTATTTAATTTCTACTGTTTTTGTTGATGCTTTGTTAATTTCGGTCTCCAAATACAAGTAAGAATCTAGCGGAGTTTATGTATTAAATTTACAAGTGTTTATTCTGAATGAATTACTATTTTGTTATTTATTCATACAGTTGACTTCTTTAGTGAATAGTCTGTCCAGTGTGCGATACTAAAGATTAATTAATTTTCGTTTTTCTCCATTAGAAAATAATTCAATAAGGATTTGCATATTGAATTTGCATAAAATTTCTGCTCATAATTAGTTGCTATTTTTTAAATTACTTATTCTTGGAGTTCTTTACCTAGTGGCCGGTCCGAAGTACGATACTAGAAATTGATTATGTTTTGTTTTTCACTGTTGGAAATAATTAATTAAATAAGATCCACATATTAATTTCGTAAGACACTTTCGTCTTCAATTAGATACCATTTTTATTATTCATTCGTACAATTGACTTCCGTATCTAGTTGATCCGAAGTAACCCCAAATCCCTGGACGGCCTTGTCGAGAACAATCGAGGATAGTTTCCGGATCGTTAAATCTTTTTGTTTAAATTTTTCCTCTTGACCAATCCCTATTGCACTTTTATCCAGGAACTTTATTTCATTTAAGATTTTCATCTTCATTTTAAAAGTAACTTTATTCAGAGATTTATGTCATTTGAAAACCTCATTTTATTTTGTGTTATCTGAAAAATATCTTTATTTTATTTTTAAAAGTATTTTATTAAAGAAATTGTTTTATTTAAAAATAATTTCGTTTAAAACATTGATGCAGAAAACCGACGGTCATTGCTTTGGAATTGTGATTCATATGGAATTCCCGATCTTATTGTGGGAAACTTTCGATACGATCAAGATGAATCAAGATATTTACATATATAAATATGTTTTCCGCTAATCGAATATTCCCTAAGACGGCGTTTGTGGCACTTTTATTTGTTTTTCGATTTTCGTGTTCGATCGGAAAACAGACCTCGATAGGACCTGGTTGACCTCTCTGACCACTCATTGTTTTGGAATGCTTCGTCCTTTTTCGGTGCCGAACCATCCGTTCCCAACGAACCGACATTCCTCCCAATGACCAGACCTTCCTCTTTGTATGAGAGCCAAAATTTCTTTTTCTGTGATGACCATACCTCCTTGTATGAGACCAAAACTCCTCTTTATACGGAGGCCATAGTCTCCTCTTCAGCTGACCAGGTTTTCCATTTCTTTATTATTGGACTTTGGAAATCCGGTGGGTCATCTTCCGATCTAAAAATTTCTTTCTTTTTCTGCCAGATTGACTCGATAATTTTTAATTTTATTTTTTCCCTTAATTTTTTAATGCACATTTAGTGACCATCTTTTTTATAAATCTTCTTCTGCGAAATTTAATGGAAAACTGGCCGATTCAAATTTTTTGTTTTTTTAATTTTAAATTTCTTGATTTTTGCCTTTTAAATTTTTATTTTTTAAATGCGCATAATTCCTAAAAATACTTTCTATCTTCCTTTTTCAGACTACTTTTTATATTTTAAGCTTTTTGATTTTCGCAGTTTCTAAAATCTTCTTTATATTTCTTTTTTTATATTTATATTTTTTATTTAGAAGGGGCGGATTTGAAACAGGTTTATTTTTGACCTTGTTCAGTGTATTCATTTCCATTCTCCTTGATTTACATAAAAATGGTTTTTGGACTTCTATGATCGGAGTGTAATTAAGTTTCTCAGCTTCATTGACATTTCTTTCTTGTAATATGAGTCTAGTTTGGTTCTTTCGAAAAATCAATTTCGATTCTTTTTCGATAAACTTCTTTTAAATAAACTACTTTAAATAAAAGAAAAATTCGGGCGTGAATAGCTTCTTCTTTCGCAGGTCTCAACTTTATTCATTCATCAGGGAAAAATAATATCCATACTTTATACATAAAAAAAATAGTTTCAGTAAATTACTAGAAAATTTGATTTTGATATTTAATCAAGGACATTATTTCGATAATTTATTTGTCAGAAAATAATAATTTTGATCTTTTGTAATAACAAAGTAATTTTAATATTTTATTTATTGGAGAAAAATGGTTTCGATAATTTATTCTTCAGAAAAAAGTTGTTTCGATATGTTTGAATCTCAGTTCCGAGCTGACTTTCTTGAAATGTCCGACTTTCCTGATTTACAGTATTGGATTTAATTTAATCGAATCATTCTCGGAAAAGGAACTCGGATAATTAATCCAATTTTTTCTTGATTTTTAATTTTCATTTTTTTGAATTTAAATTTTTTGAATTTATTTCCTTTTTTATTTTTATTGTTCTTTTACTCTATTTTTTTCATTTTTTCCTATAATTGAAGCCTATTTGCGAAATTGCCGATGACAGATCTCCGATGGGGTCCAGATAATTGAATTTGAGCAGCCTTGAGGAAGGTCCTTGGATAAATTCCGAGGTCCTGGGATTAGAACAGGTTTTTTTCTTGACTTGTTTGACGTATTTGCCCAGTTCTAGTAAATTCACCGAGTCCTTCATTTGGTCACTAAAAGTTTAAAGAAAGTTATCGAGTCTTTTATTTGGTCAATAAAAGTTCTGGTAAATTGATCGAGTCCCTTGTTTGGTTAGTAAGTTGTAATAAATTCATCGAGCTTTTCTTTGGGTCAATACAAGTTCTAATAAGTCCATCGAGTCTCTATTTGATTACTACAAATTCGAGGAAAGTCATTGAGTCCTTCATTTGGTCACCGAAATCATCCACTCGGTTATTTGGAACCAATGCGGTCCGATGCACCTCAGTAAATCCTTTGATTGCTATCTCATACTTTCATTTCGGAATTACAAAAATTGCTTCATATTTCCATCTCGGAATTACAAAAGACACTTTCTGCTTCTACTTCATAATCATAAGAAATATTTTACACTTTTATTTCGTGGTTATGAAAAATAATTTACACTTTTATTTTATAATTATAAAAAATTCTTTATTTTCTGATCTGTCTCAGTTTTAATTTCATTTGGCTTTTTACACTTTTTAAATTCGGGTTTTATTTAGTTTCCCATAAAACTTTAGTTCTAAGAAATTTTTAATTTATTTTGATTGATTTTTTCCGTGTTCCAAAAACGTCAAAATCGCCGCTCAATTTTCCGATCAAAAACATCTAGCTTTTTTCAAAAACCAAAATTCAGAAAAGTTTTCCCAAAAACCAAAATTTGAAATTTTGTTTCAAAAATAAAATTCAAAAGAACATTTCTAAATTTAGTCAAAACTGAAATTTCCGGATTTTTATTTTTTTTTAAATTTATGGGATTTAGAAATTCTTCCTTGAATCGGGATATCATTTTTATCACCATGAATCCAGAATTGTTCCAGTTTTTTTCTCGTGTGAAAAATTCTTAAAAATTTCCGCAACTTTAGAGATCAATTGATTTCGAGTGATTTCCTGATTTTTGAAGCACTTGTCAAATAGTTACTATTTTTCTAGAAATCTTTTTCCCAGCATTTTCTTTCTGGAAATTTTTTTCTGATAGCCATCTTTTGTTGGTAAGATTACCAGAAATTTTTTTCATTTTTTAAAGTTTCCGTTATTTTTTTAACTTTTTAGTATTTTTGAAGATCCAGCTATCCTTCTCCTGATTCTTAGTTGACTTTAGCTTTTGAATATATAGTTGTATTTCTTAGTTTCGGTATTTAGTTCATTTTAGTCTTTTATTTTCTGACTATATTTCTTAATTCTTATTTTCTCTAATTTATAGTTGTTTTCTAAAAGTTTTATTTCTCTTTAATTTATTGACATTTATTTTTTCTCTTTTTAAAAGAATCAAAACTATTTTCATTAGTTCTTAATGTCTGATTCTTCGGATCTATCTTTAGTAATATCATCTGAATTTGTTTTTTGCTTCTACAATATCTTGTAATTGATTCGATTAATTAATTCAAATTAAAACTGGCCCTCTCGCCTGAAGCCATTCTCTACACTTTTTTATATTCGAAAAAAATAGATTTCGTTTCACGTTGTTGATTCCAAATAAGATGGCTCCAGTTTTCTTCTCATCTTTTTTGGTCATAAATTCCTCCATCACCAGAAACCCGATATTTTTCGTTCGTACAAGGATTAGTTAAATTTTTCGAATTTGGGATCATTGACAGGATCCGATCGAGGTATCTTTTTAGCTTTATAAAATCACGACCGAGAATCGCGAA
Source organism: Halicephalobus sp. NKZ332 (assembly GCA_009761265.1). NCBI lineage: Eukaryota > Metazoa > Nematoda > Chromadorea > Rhabditida > Panagrolaimidae > Halicephalobus > Halicephalobus sp. NKZ332. Next base: position 25,998 of record VOSG01000294.1, read on the forward strand.
AACAAAACCTGTTTTGTTTTGGCTTCGAAATTTTCCCAGTGTCCGTCGGTTGCGGTTTTTCTCCGGAGGAAAAGACCGATTTTGAGATTTCCCTAAGACGATGTAACAATACTAAAGTACTAAGATACCAAACGCCTAAAGTACTAAGATATTAACGACTAAATTCCAAAATACGAGGATTAGGCGGAAGATGTTTGACTCTCCGTTTCCTGAACTCCAGACGAACGAATCTTTTTACCCTTGAGGGTCTCCTGAACTCCAGACGAATAGTACTCTTAGTTTTTTGCCGTTTAATGAATTCTAGACAGACGGCGCTCTTTATTTTTTCGGGGTCTTCAATTAATGCCGTAAATTTGGCCAGGTGGTGCTTCGGCGGGAAGTCTCTTTTTTCTTTGTTTATTAATATGGAAGAGTCCGTCAGTCTTCATCCTGACGATGGCGAATTCATTAAATGCTGTATTTTTAATTAGTTAAAAACTATTGGTTTTCACTTTGAAAAAGTAGAATCTATTAAATATTTTTTATTAATATAAACTATTTGATCTGTTTTCATCTTGAGAATGTAGAGTATATTAAAGATAGAGTATTTCTTTCGTATGGAAGATCTCTAATTTCTGTGCTAAAAATAAGGAATCTATTTTGTGCAAAATAGCCAGGGGTCGACGAAGTTTCCGGCTGTCAAACTTTTAGTTTTGTTTATGTCGTTTTTATGAAAATTTGACAGCCTCGAGGACCTCCGTTTGTATCCGCATATTTGGATATAGGACAGGTTTGGTCATTTTCCGTCGAAATCGAAACTCATTTGAGTTTTTTAATTTCTAACATTTTGGATTTCTATTGTTCGGTTTTCGATTAATCCGTATTGTCTTTACTGTAGACTCGGACTTCGATTGGATCAAGACGGAATTAAAGAAGCTAAAGTGTCCTCAACAATCGTCGACAAACTGGTCCGACTGATTCCTCTGTTTCGCTTTCTCGACAATGCTGCTCATCTTGACAGCGTTTGTATCCAATAGAAAGCTCAAAATTCCTTGAGGGTCCTCTTTAGGGGAATCGTCAAACACCGACCATCCCGTCTTCCCCGTTAACTTTATCGGGAATGACCACCCTATCTTCTGCGTCAGATTTATCGAGACTCATCACCTTTTGTCCCTCGTGGACTTATCGGGACAGACCACCCGGTGTTCCTTATTGGACTTATCGGCTGGCTACTCCGCGTGAGATTACGCTTGTTCAGCCGTTGTATCTCTTAGCCTTAGGCTGATTTTGTTTGTTATCCTTCGCACGCACAGGTCTCGGGTTTATTTGATTTGTTTCTTGATCATTTTTTTGAATAATCTCCTTTTTAAAGCAATTTTAAAAACCACTTTCTTTTTGCGAAAAATAATTTCCTTGTTTTTTATTTTGTTTGTTTCGATTTTTTATTTTTACTTTTTTTAGAAGAAAATCTTCACTTTTACTTTTACTTTTTTGAGAACAAAATCGTTTTATTTCCTTGACTTTATTCCTCCCAAGATTGACCCCAATTATTTCTCTGTTTCTTATCAGCTGAGTCCTCGGTGTTCCGGATTTAGGATTTCGGAAATAATTTGGCCAATTCTAGGATCCAAGTCCAGAAGCGAATCCGTCACGGATCTCCGGCCCTCCGGCCTCGAAAACGCTTCAGTCACGATAGAAAACGGACATTCGACAGTCATTTTAAAAAGTAGCTCCAGTAAGTGGAAGCTGGATAAGGAATTTAGCGGAACAATTTCTGGATTAAATTATCGATCTCCGTTGATCAACCACAGAGCCCGGATTAACGAAAAAAATAAAGCTGATCAAGCCATGGCTGCAATGGAGATGGAGATGATCGGGATGCTCGGAAGAATCCATGTCGAAGTTAAAGGTAAACATTTAAAACTTAATAAATTAAAAAACAATAAAATTTAAAGTTACAACATTTAAAAGTTATAAAATCCATAAATTAAAAATAACTTTTAGCGATAATTGGATTTGCGAGAATTACTCCGGGAGACGTTTTCGAAGTTGTCATTAAACACGGAAGCCAGAAGTGGAAGTCGAAGGGGAAGACCCTCGCCGATAAATCTCAGAGATGGGATCAGACTCAGACTTTCCTGAATTGTCTTCCGGAAGTCCCTATTTACATAAAAGTTTCTGAAGTCAAACTTTTTACGACGAAGATGCTCAACGAACGAACCTTCGATCCCTCCAACTTCTTCACTTCTCAGCCCCAGCTCGTCACGATGAACCTTAACTCTATCGGGACCATCAAGCTCCAACTCGTCATGACTTGGATGTAAGTTTTGATTTTTAATTTAAGTTTTAATTTAATTTTTTAGTCCATTGTTGTCTTCGAAAAGCGGAATGAGAGTTCTAGGAAGTTCTCAAAGTACAACTCTACTTAGAAACCACTCCAAAGTAGGAGATAGTGCCTTGCCGCACTCGATCTCCATGGGACCCCAAATCAACCGACCTCTCCAATCTCCTATCAACCACAGTCCCAATGGAGGTTAGTTAAAAAATAAAAATCCGAAAATGTCATGAGAAAAATCGAAATTTTCAGAAAGCTATACCCCATCAAAGGTTATTTTGCGCCAGAAAAAGAGACAAAGACAAACTTCTAACTTGAAAGATCTCGAAAAGGACAACTGGAGATCATCTACAGCAATCTTAGACAACATGTATCGTGATATTTCGAAATCTATTCCAGCGATCGACGAATTGACAGGATTGAAAAATTTGAGTGCCAGTAAGCAAAATTTGCACAAATCAGCAGCTTCCGAAAGCCACGTAAATCCTAGCCTGAACTACAATCCTAGTCTTCTAAAACCCGGAAATTGGACGAGAAGTATTTCCATGAACCATTTGGTTGAAACCGAAAACAAAAAAATGAACATAAAAAATAACGATATTTCATCGAAAAACCCAGGGATGATCAAGAAAACAAGGAGTGGATTCCATAGTAAGCCTGTGGACTCCGATGATTCTTCTGATACTTCTTCCCAAAGAGCGGCTTCCGTCAACAGAACTCTCGAAGGACTGAAGAAGATCGACCTTCTTCTTGAATTCATAGACAAACTCAGAGTTTATTTGGGTACCATGAGGTCTTCGGAATACACCGAATTGGCGGCCTTCGAAGCTTGTATGCTCAACTGGGAAGCTGTTCTGAAACTCAACAGAGCCACAATGTTGGAAGATCAGAGAGCCGGTCAACGAGGAAGTCAACGAAGATCTGCAAGTACAGGAAACAGGAGAATCGCAAAAAGAGCATCTATGTATACTCAACATTCTCCTTCTACAGTATCCGACGAACTTGATGATAATGTTTTGATGAATTCCAATGATCAAGTATCAGAAAATGATTCCGGCATAGATTCTCTCCGACAACATATTTCTCCTTACAATTCGAAGATGATTCAGCAACAGAATCACCAACGTCTCAGTCCTCAGAATCATCAACGCCTCAGTCCTCAGAATCCTCATCCGTTGCCAATCCCCCAGAATCCCCAGCTCAATTATGGTACTTCAGGGCGTTCTGGATCCGGACCTGCTCAACGACGATTCAAGCAGTTCAAAGAACGCAGAAAGTCCTTGGGAGTGGTCCTGGATTCCTTGACTGCGGCGGACTATGAAAGGATCGTTCTGAATTCCGATAAGTTCTGGGAACCTGAAATGCAGAACTCCATAGATCCCCAAGCAATAGCCATGGCTTCGGCCCTTGGAGCAGAATTCACCCAAACCGCCAGTGGCAATTCCGAAGTCGACGAATGTCTGAAACATCACCTGAAAAGAGCCATATTGTCATTGGAGACCTTACAGAAGCTCAACGGGCCTCTAGAGTACCGACTGACGGAAATGCTCTGTCGGATGGAGCAGGACACAGTCGCCTTGGAGGAACTCCTCAACATCAGTGACACTTTGCCAGCGATTCCGAATATTTCGAATTGTTCGTTTTTAAAATTTTAAATCCAATTTCAAAAATGTTTTTCAGTATTGGCAGATTTGGGAGCAAATAGTGAACTCCAAGAAATCTGGCTCTCGACCTCCTACCCTCTGAACTCCTTCGTCATGGTCCCCACCGAGCACCTCCAGAGACAGATAAAGGCCTACTTGATGCCTATCGTCGAGCTCAGGTATCCTCGTCTCGTGAGCAGCGGTAAGTATTTCTAACTGCTTTCATAATATATTTTCTAACAATTACTTTAAAAAGTTGTTTCAGTCCTTGACAACGTCATGAACATGTTGATCAAAAACGGCGACTGGGAACCAGAAAAAATTTCACTTTTCCAGTTCGTCGGACTTTTCCGAGGGAAACACCTGACTCCTTTCATCGAGAATCTAGCTCACGAATCCTGGATCACGTCGAATCTCATGTCCACGAACCCCAGCGTGGTCAGGGAGGTCATGGACAGGCTCAAGAACGTCCCCGTAGTTCCTCCTTTGGAGAGCCTGAGGCACATCGGACTTTGTCTTCTTCGCGAAAACAAAGAAATAAATTCTGCAATTGGTGATTTCTATTTTTTCTCATTAAAAATAACTCTTTCGATTTAGACTCTTATTTGAGAACAGCTTGTAACGAGTTATCTAACGATCTGACAGCTTGTTATATCTGTCTTCTGGAACACAAGGATGATTCTTCGAGAAGAGGAGCTTGCAGGGCTCTGGCGAGTCTCCAGGTAAGATTTCATAAGATTTTGAAATTTTTTATTTTTTCGGATAATTCCTCTTACATTTTTTGACTGATTTTTTCATACCAGTTATCATTGAACTCACTTGTTCATCTCTCGAGATTAAAGCTTTCGAAAAGGAAAATGCTCGAAAAATAAAAATAACAAAACAAGATTTCACAAAAGAACAACTTTATTTTTTTGGTGTCAAAAAAATATTTTTTGTATCAAAAAAAGAAAAACTTCATTCCTGGTACTAAAAAGAAGAGTCAGGAATACAAAAATAAAAAAGTAGATTGCCAGGTCACGATAGGTTCGTTTTTCTTCTAAAAAATCAAGGAAGATTACGAATGTATCTTAATCTCAAAAGAGATCCAGAAAACTATTTTTATTTTCAAACTAGGTGATAAAAATTATTTTCCAATTAGTTTTTATCTAAATTTCGATAAAAAGGTTTTAGAAGTTAGTTTTTCTTTCGAGGTTAAGTGATCAAAAATTATTTCTCAATTGGTTTTTTTATTTCAATAAATTTTGATTAAAAAAGTTTACGCGTCTGTATTATTTTTTTCGATTAGAAAAAGAAGAAAGGTCGTGATTCGCACTTAACTTCGAGAACATATGACTCTCGAGTAATTTTTTTTCCGAAAATTACATCCTTTTTTAATTTAAAAGAACAAATAATTTTTCTTCGGAAATTACATTCTTATTTAGTTTATAAAATTATAAGTAATTAAATAATATCTAATATTGCATTTAATTCTGATATTTTCAAAATCCATGTATTGGACAATTTAATGAAGAAATTTCAGCAAGAAAGTGTGGTTGATTGTCTCCAGTATGTGGCTTCAGAAGACGATAACAAAGAAGTCCGAGAGGCTGCCAAAGACGCCCTGGATTCCCTTGGCTGTGTCTGCCACGAATACGAGGAAGTGACCAAGATATGAATCCTCAGACCAAGAACGAGCTCTCTCGACCGATCACTTTAGTCTAGACAAGTCCTTCAAATCACCAGATCAAAAATATAAACCCTCACGACCGATCATGTTGTTCAGAATACAAATCCTAATCACCTGGTCAGGATATAAATTCTCTCGATCGATCACCTTCATCACCATCTACTTCTCAGAGATATTACTTACCTCTTTGCTCATTCGTTTTCTGTCTTATGATACTGTATAGTGTATACTGTATTGGCTACCCGAAACAATTTTCTTCGGGTTAGAAACACACTGTAAATCTACGGGAAGTTTATCTTTCAGAAAATTTAGAGTTACTCGACAATCGATATACTGTTGACAATGTTTATTATAGTTCGAAATTGGAAATAAAATTTATCATTTTGATCGCATTTAGATCAGCGAAGATCGGGATCCGAATTGGATAGGGACGACTTTGTCGTCTTCGGCCTCAACTCGTCTAGCTGATCCTCTGTAAAAGGAGTTGCATTAAAATACATACAATTAAATGTACATCACTGTGAACAAGTAAAATTTAAATCTCTAATTTCTAATTAATATCACTAATGATATAGAATTTAAAAACTGATTAAAATCCATTAAAACAAATCAACCAAGTACTCACCGGGGTTTCGGGGTGGCGGGGACAGGACCAATGGGGATGGGGACGACGTTAACTCCCTTCATGATTCTTCCGTTCGCATCAACCAAATTCGTCTGGACAATCGTGTTCACTCCATAGTTCTTTCCTGCTGGAGGAATTTGCTGAAATTTTAAAACTAATTTCAAAACGATACTCTTATCATACTGTAACTCTGGTAACAGGTTTAGGGGCCTTTGTGAGGTGTTTCTTGGGGTTCTTCTGGAACACTAAGGGAGCTTTAGCAGCAGCCGCAGCGACTTCGTCAGCAGTGGGGTGACGACGAAGCTGAATTTGCACTTATAAATTACGATAAAATTAGCTTTTATTTACTTCGGGTTTTTCCGGAACGGGAGAATTGAGGGCCGCGATCATCCGGGATCTCAGACTCAGGTTCGGGGGAGTCCTCACATTGGAGGGTGTTTCTTCCTGAAATTTTATCGAATCCGGAAAATCACATTTTTATCGAATTGAAAAAATTTAAGGTTTATTTTTTAAAACTCACATGAGGTTCATTGACTCCAGGGATGATGGGCTTGTCGGGTTCCCCAAGGGCCTTGGCCGGACGCAGTCCTGGAGGCAATTCGATCCCCACAACCAATCCTGTCAAAATCGCAAAAATAATCGTTTTAAAAATCATTTTTCCTTTCTATTGCGCAAAACTGAAGAAACAATCACAAAGAAAAATGGACTTTCAGTTTATCAATTGTTCTCCTAAAATCCAGGTCATCTCCGCCTTAAAAACGAAATTGATGTTTTTCCTTTAATTTTAAGAAAGACGGAATTTATCTGTAAAAATCATAGTTGAGGAAATGCTCATTCATGGCCATCACAACAAAGTTAATATCGATTTATTTAAACAACAACATTTGGAGGCTTGTGTTTCAGGATCAACTCGACCAATTTTGCTTTTTCGTCTTCAGGAAGGAAGGTAGCTTGGGCAGCATCGTATTGCTAAATTTAAAGATTATTTAAATTGAAAAATTATCTACATTTGAAAATAATCTTAAAACTAATTTAGAAATACAGATCCAAACAATTAAACTTTGGAAATTAACTGTTTTCATATTTAAAAATAAAAACTCACAGTTTTCCAGACAACTTCCATAGGAATTCTGATTTCGTCGTGAACAATACACATATCAGTCAAAATAGTGTTATCGAAACAAGTGGGGTCATCGGTATTGATAGAGAAGCTGACCCCATCCTTGACCCACTGTATTATGGGGTGAGTAGTCCAATCGAGGGAAACAGCACCGGTCATGACAGAAGAGTAGGGACAACCTTCAAAGTGGATCTTTTTCTCGATGGCATAACGATGATAGCTTTCAGGGTCCCTGAGTAAACGATATCCGTGACCGATTCTCTCGGCTTTCATCTCCTCAATGGCGAGTACAACTTCACGAGGTCCTCCGCTTTCCCCTGCATGAACGGTACGATGAATGCCACGTTTCTCGGCTTCCTAGAAATATACAGGATATATCAATAGATTTTGTATACAAAATATAATGGTTTTATATAAAATTTTATATGAAAATTAAAAATTTACCTTGAAAACCTGGATAACACATGGTTCATATTGTTCATCAGCACCTCCGGAACAACCCGCGACATCGATAGCCACAACCCCGAGATGTCTCAGATTTGTTGCTATAATGATTTATAATCAATCGGGTTGTAATCAAAAAGAAAAATATATGAACTAACCCATTTCGAGAACTTCATCGGTCCAAGATTCATGACCACGAATACAGCAGAGGATGGAACGGGCATCGACGTCGAAATCTTTCTTTCCTCTTTCGAATCCACGATGGATGGCCTCAACAACATTAAGAGGAGTGACCTATAAAGTTATTCACCAAATATACACAGTGAAATAAAGAGTAATTTACAAGATATATATAACTAGATAAAAGTAATTTATAAAGTGTATTTAAGATCAGGTAAATATTACACAGTAAATTCAATAAAGAACTCACCTCCCCTCCAGATTTGTAAACTTCTTCAGAGACGAATTCCCCGAGGATATGATTGGAAAGCAAATGAGGACTGTACCGGGCTTCGAAATAAACTACTCCGTTTTCTTTCTGATCCTCACAAAGCTCATAAGCAACACGTTCAATAGCAACAATATCCCCACGGATAATTGGCAAGAAGATATCAAAGGCGGAAAGAACTTTGTCAAGGTTGGCAGGTTCATGACAGACGAGCAAGCGTTTCACATCTTCCACGGTTTTCGCACCTTTAAGATCCATGTGTTTTTGTTGAGACAGTTCCAGCAGGGTAGAGTGACGGACGGCTCCATCGAGATGAAGATGCAACTCAACCTAAACCCAGTGAGGTTTATATAAAAAAGTAAAAGTTAAATTTAACTTCGCAATTAATGGATTCATATAAAAACAAAGTTCGAACGTAGTTGTAATTGTATAATTAGTAGATTTATATAAAAACTCAAACCTTCGGAAAGTTGAACTTGGAGCGAAATTCGTCGTCGATTTTCGGAGGACTCAGACCCATTATTTCAGAATTGCCTAAAAAGCAAATTAATCCGTTGGCCAAAAAAAAGTAGAAGACGAAAAGTCAGAAGCAAGAATACAGATGAAGATAAAGAATCACAAGCAATTAGCAGATAAAGGTACTTGGTAAAAGTCAACATGAACATTGTTTCGACATTTTCCAGAAAGAAACACAAGAGAAGGACAAATGAGTGTTATCAAAGCGGATCAGAGGGTGGTTGAAGAGCAGGAATAGAGATTATAACCAGACAGAAGAGGAAATTGGAGACGGATCATGAAGGACAGAATATACTCCTAAACTATTTGAATTTTTTAGGTCAAGAAATCAATTCCACAGTCTAATGTTCCCTAATCAGGAAACAGGACAGAATTTAAAATTTTCCAGTTGAGAAACAGAACTTCGAGTTTTCTAGTTCGGAAAACAATTCCAAAGTCCAATATTCTCCAGTCAGGAAACAGGATTCAGAATCCAAAATGTCCTGATTAAAAAACAAAGTTTAGAATCCAAAATTCTCTACCTAGAAGATAGATTTCAGAATATAGAATTTTCCAACTGAGAGACAAATCTAAAGTTTTCCAGCTGAGAGACGGATCCCGGGATCACGCGCAAACAAATCAAATACCATTCAGTTGGGTATTTTCCTGAGAAACAACTCCAATGTTTTTGAATCTCGATTGCGCTTTATGACGTCGTTTTGGAGCTAAATCCGAGAATTATTTTTAGCGATTTTACGTGATTCCATTGAGTGTATTTAGCTAATCCACGTGACTGGTCGACATCAGTGTAGAAGAATACATTTATCAATAAGTATTCGTCCAATCCAAAGAACAATTATCAGAGATTGCGAAGGAGGAGAGGATTACGAGAGGCAGAAAGAAGATTACGCAGAGGGGTGAGAAAGTCACGTAGAGGGGACGACAGAAGGAGGATTATAAAAGGAATAGAGGAGAAGTTGTTCCTCCGGGAGTCCCAGACAAAAGACACATGCATAATCTATTTTAACGAAATATATACAAAGAAACCAACCTTGGAAAAACGACATTATCTGTCCCATTCTGATTCAAAAAAGACCAATGTCTTGAACCTTTTCTCTTCGATCACTCTGAAAAAGTAAAACTACATTGTCTCGATCATAGGTAGCGATAACAAAATTCTTAATCAAAAAATGGACGAACATGCTCTCCTCGTGCTTTTAGCACATGAGTGGGGCCCATTGGTCCAGCCTGAAAGACGCATTTCGCCCTGGCCGCACATAGGAAGAAAACAATTCGGATCGCGAACAGCTGGTAGATATGTTCCAGAACCGCGCAGCTGCCCTCTAAGGATGAACATTCGGTTGGATCAAGGCTACAAACCACTAGTCGATATGTCTAGGAATTGTTCAGTTTTCATTTGGAGATGAATACTCAATTGGGTTAGGATTACAAAAAGCCGGTAAGATATACTCCGGAACTTTCTGGCTATCACTGAGATGAATCATCGAATGGATCAGAATCAAAAACAACTAGCGGATATACTTTGAAATTGTTTGTCTTTCAAGGATAAACATTCAAATAGATGAAGATCACGAATAATTATTAGACATTTCTTGAGATTTTCCAATTATCTTTCAGATGTGAATATTCACTTCAACCAAGGTTACAGTATAATCTTCGTTAGGAAAATTTATTCAAAAGATTGAAAATGAACATTTGTCAACTTTCTGCATTGATTAATTTCGAAGAAAAATCTCAATGAAAAACAGAATTTGAAATTTTGTGGAGGCTGGATTGTTTGGTAAACAAATTCCTTTGATACCCGACTAATGATTTTTGAGCACTAGTATTTTCTCAAAGAAAAATAATAGTTGGAATAAATTTCATGATCAATTTGTGGATTTCGATTTACTCGTGGACTTCTGAAGGAGGATCTGAAATGACTTTCGGGGTCGGGCAGCTTTCTGCTTCAGTATTGAGATCAGCAGGAGATGACTCGGTCCTGGAAAAAATACGTACTCAAGAGGAGTCGGATTTCGCTTACGTATTGGCTTTGAGGTGATTTCCGGACGAAACCAAAGTCCCGGTCACTTGACTACCTGAGGGGACGACTCCAGAAGATGACTGTTCGTGAATACTGACTTCGTCGAAGGCAGGAGGGGGTATGCCTCTAGGACTAAGGGGGGGAGCATTAGGGGTCGTTGGGGTAGGGAGTCTTATCGCTTCATCGTAGGTAGGAGGCAATTTTCCGAATTCAGCTCCGAAATCTGGGAACATCGGTAGGACGGTCCTTGCGTGGGGGGCCGGGGGAGATCCTTCTTCCAGATTCCTAGGTGTGCTTCTAGGATTTCTGGGAACCGACAGATTTCTTGATGTTGCAGACTAAAAAAGTAAAAAATAAATTGAAAGAAAATTACGGTCTTACTTGTAATCTGGAATCGACCCGGATTCTTTTCTTCGAGGTGACGAAGAGGCAGATTATTGTCGTTATCACCGTCAGAACTCCTAGGGAAGCGATCACGATCATCGCTATCCCTCCTCCGGAAACCGTCCGATTGTAGTTATCCTCGAGATCTGACATCTTCACAAAATTCAAAAATCTAAATCGTCTTTCTTCGCTTTCTTTCGTAATCTAAAAACAAAATTATTCTTCGTCAAAATTGATTTCCTTAATCAGAATTAATGTTTAAAGGAAGTTTGGAAGTTTTTTACTCGAAAAAAGCTTAAAGAAAAACACTGAAATCTCACGTATTTTCTCAATAGGAAAAAACCATCAAAGAAACTCGATGGAAAATGACAATGTAGAAAGAGAACAAAAAGGACCAAAAATTTGAAAAATCTGAACAATCTAAGATACTGTACAAAGTGGAAAAAAGTATCCACAAAATTCTAAGGAAAAATATGGGAAACGAAAAAAGACTAGAGAAAGGTGTTACATGGAATTTCTAAATTATTAGTTTTAGAAAGAAAAATACTACAGGAAATAAAAAACGTCGAGGAAAATGAAAAAGTTAACAAAAGTTTGAAAGAAAAATATTGAAGAAAGAAAAAAGAAAGACATTGAAGAAGACGAAAAAAAAACACTGAAGAAACTTAGGAAGAAAAATATTAAAGAAAACGGAAAAAATTGAGGAAACTCTGGAAGTTGACAGTAGGCGACCCCGACGGAAAACTAAACTGCGCAAACAAAAGTCAAAAGTGAAGCCGAGTTCACGTTGTTTGAAGCTGCACTTTCTAGCTATCTCTTGTAGAAGTCGAAAAGTCTCTCATTAAACGTGAAGTGACTTTCTCCATGACACAAATCATAAAACGCTTAACAAAATTCAATGTTCTTCAATTTATATCTTAGAAAGATTTCCAGATTAAAGTTTATTTGTCTTTAATTCCTGGAAACAACTACTTTTAAATAAAAAATGAGAAACTTGAAATCACAAGATTTAACTTTTTAAAATTTTCGAAATAAATATTTTTGAAAAAAACAAGAAATTTGATGACAAAAATCCAAAATGATGAAATTCAGTTTTTTAATTTTCAGATATGGTTATTTTCGCATTAAAAATGAAGAACCTGAGAACGTGAACCCAAGACAAGGAAATTTGTTATTTCGTTATCCTCAGAAATGATTATTTTTTAATCCGAAAACGAAGAATCTGAGGACGTGAATCCGAAATAAGGAAATCTGCGTCAATTCCAGTGGTAGAAAAATTGGTGAAAAATGAACCCTACGGAAGCGGAATCAGTCCTGTTTGCTTAACTAAGGGAGCAAAGCCTAAAAATCTATTGTTAAATTAATACAAGTGACGTCTGAAACCTAACAGATAAAAAGATTTATCTTTGATCAACCAACTTTGACTTTGTTTCCGGGGTTTCTGTTTATTCAAAAGTCCTAGGTTATTTGTTCCTCTCGAGAACAAATATCGTTAAACTTAAGCCAAAAAAACTGGTTCGATTTAGGCTTAATTTAGATCACCAACTCTAAAAATAGGGAAGAATAAAAAATTATTTTTTCCGGAAAAAACGTCGGAAAATTTTTCAACAACGTTATCCCGGACTTTGTTTCTTTTTACTTTCCGTCCTTGAATTTCACTGCTCGAACAATATTTACTCAAGACACTTGGATGACGAGAAATAACACTTCCAAAAACCGTTACTATTCCGTTTGTTATCTTTTGTTCCGAAATTGTACTTTGAGTTCACACTAACTCAAATTTCAGTAATCATCACAAGAGTGTAAAAATAATGTACTAATTTTAAGAAGAAGTAAAAACACAGTCAAAAAAACCAGAAATCAATGTTTTTACAAGTTCATCGACAGAGGCTACCAGAATGCTTTGGGAAGCCTACGACATTTTGATTTTTGATGTTTAATTTTAGGCTAGATTTCGAAATACTCTAGATTGAAAACGATGAAAAAGCCAAAGAGTGACAGAATGTAAATCATCAGAATATAGTGTGTTATTTGTAGTCAGAAGTTTCTACTCCAATCTTGAATTATCGTTCTTATTACGTTATTGAAAAATAAACAACACTTTTTAAAGAAATGCTTTCAGAATTCTTTGGAATTTTATTTCAGATATTAATGCTCATTTGCTGATGGATTTTAGGCGATTTTAACTCATCAGATAATTCAAGTTCTAATTTAATTAGGTTTTTAATTTTAATTTCATTATATAGTCTGGATAATTATTTATCGGTCAATTTGAGTTTTAATCTTGCCGATTCCCACAGCCGATCTTTTCACTTTTTAAGCCCCTCCTTAGATAATAATCGGTCTCTTAAATTTATGAAAATTCCATGAGATTTGTTCTTATTATCCGACCACGATACCATCTAACAGATATTCGTCACCAATCAATTTCTTATTATTTTCAATGCATTTTCTTGGCAATAACTTTATGAATATTTATTTTAAAGAGACCTTTGGTAAATACTTTAAGTATTGCCTCAAAATGATAATTTCACTGAGACTATTGATCCTTGTTTTATTTATTTTTATGTATTGGCATTCGAGTCAAACCATCAAGGAACAGAAAAAGAGTATAATTTTCCAACCTTTTACCAAAGGTTTGTGATTTTTAATTTCTAATTTAATTTCTAGATTTTTTAGAATTTCTTAGTTTTTATTCCTAAGTTATTTATTTTTTAAATAAAAGATTTATTTTAGAAGACAGTTCTTACCCAGTCAATCCAGATTTATTGAACCCGTTAAAGTTAAATCTCGCGAAATGTTCCAGTTCACAAAAACTCCTAATTGCCGTGATTTCGACTCCTAACGAAGCCTATAGAAGAACCTCTATCCGGAAACTCTGGGGAAATCCCAGCAGATACAACAGCAGTTTTTCCACCGTCGTTTTTATAACAGGGAAGACCGACGACTCAAAGGTCATACAAGAAGCGAACGACTACAACGATGTGATCATCACCGATATAAACGAAAACTACTATAACCTGTCTCTGAAGACCTACGCAGCACTTCAGTACACCAAGGAATACTGTCCGAAGGTGGAGTGTATCGTGAAAGCAGACAGTGATAACATCATTCATATTAATGATTTTGAGTACATCTGCAAACAACACATGCGTAAATACATTAAACAAAACAATATGACTTGATATTTTCTAGGCTCTGGAGAACCCGATGTCGTCGCAGGAGACTGTACAGCGAGTAGGGAGGTGAAAAGAGATCCCACCAGCAAGTGGTATGTTCCGGAGTTCGTCTATCCAGAATCCTTGTATCCACAATATTGCTCGTCCGGAGCTTATTCTTTCATCGGAAAAACAGCTTGGCAAAAAGTCCTCAACGAGACTCTATCTAGCCAACTGTTCAACTCTTCCAACATTCGACATCTTTCGGAAGACGTTCTTTTCACGGGAGATTTCGCTTCGAAAGCCGGCATCTCGAGAAGAAAACTTTGGGGATTCTCTTACACCGAAGATCCCGAAGTAGACTGTGTCGAAGACACGACAAGAGCCTACAGTATCCATCTACGGGACATGAAGAGATCCTGGGACGAGTACAAGTACATCAAGTGGAACTTCTTCTCCCTCCTGGCAAAAGTCCACAAGGAATGTGTCATTGAGGACTTTTCCTCCTCCCCTCCGAAATTCCGTTTAAAAAGAACTAAAAAGAATAGAATAATTAAAATATAATGTAGGAATCTGTTATTTAAGTTATATTTGTTTTTGACGAAATTGAAATTCAATTATGGATAGATTAACCCCTGGGAAAATAAATGCTTCGGAGTTATTAAAGTCGAATTTCTATCTGAATTCCCAAAAGAGGCCTTTGGCAGTTTTTGTTTTCGATTTTAAAAGCCAACTATTGTCGCGGTCGAGAGAGCTTGTAGTTGGGAAAAGTTGATATTACTCTTGGTGGGATAAACTTGTTTGATTCAGCATTAACTTTTTTTAAACCTTCCGAAGATATATGGTTGGTGGACGCTCCGACACAGAATAATTTTTTTCCTTGATCATGAGTTTATTTTGTAAGAAGTTGAGGACTGAGTTTTTAGTTGAAAAAATTAAATATCATTTGTAGTGAACTAGTTTTATTCAAAAATTCCTTTGATTTTTGGTCTCGAGATATAGTTCAAAAAACTTGTTTCGCCGTAGGAAATATCTGATTTATTTTTGAATACCGGTTTCGCTAAAGATATTTTATAATCTTATATAGTGTACTTTGCACTCAATCTAACCCCGATTCGGCATTCTGGAATCAGTAAGCGTGAAGCGAAACTTATCTCTAACAACCGGAGCAAAAAAATTTTACACAAATGCCATGACTCGAAAGTTCTCAAGAATAAATTTTTATTTTTCGACCTTTGCATTTCCAGGACTAATTATTTCTTCTGGTAGTTTTTGATATCTAACGTATTTTTCAAGAAAAAATCGACAGAGCTCATGTTACATGAACGTGTCGTTGACGTATTGTTCTGGTTTTGACATGTCCCTTTCCAGAACTACATCCTGGGGCCATGGACATTCCTTCATTGGCGTATATTTCTCCGTCGCTCGACCGGGACCCTCAAGACCTCCAGGACCCCTTGAACAATCTGGAACCCATGTATTTGATAAATCCTGCATGTCCCGAGTGCTTCACTCCTACAGGGGAAGTCGACTATCTAGCGTTGGTCAAAGTGATCACGATCCATGTTCTCTTTTACATGGGTAATTTTAACTGCATTTAATAAATAATTCTCAAGTTCTAGGACTCACAGGGACCTTCCTCCACATCGCGATCATCATCTACATCCTCAATCGCCCCGTCGGGAAGATGACAATACCCCATTGTCTTTTTGCTTGTGGCATCGTGGGTTCATAATTTCTGAATCAAGTTATTTTTTGTTTAGTTCTTCTTTGCAATCAGCTGCTACCTCTTCGGGGGAGTACTAACCTCCCTGTATTCTGTACCACCCCCGAACCTCGACTACTACATCCTGGCCACGACCTTGGCGACAGTCGATATCATCATTCAAGTCCTCTGGATAATTTGTATGACGGCGATGATGAGAAAAGCCGCCAAAATCCATCATAACTATCTCAAAAACATCAAAGAAAAATATATAACTGTCTGAGTTTATTTCTCATCTCGAAACTAGTCCACTTTTAAAAAGATCTCTCATTTCGATAATAAGAGAATGACTTCATATCATTTGCATTTCCTTGTTTTTAATCAATCAACTTCGAAGATATACTTCTAATAAAATGGTAATCACATTATGCATGAAATGTGGACTCAGGAGAGGTGTCTCCCTCGAATTCTATATCGGTGGTTTCAGGCTTCGATAATTATCTGCAAAACTGATCATTATGAATCACACAAATGAACTCACCAATGTTTTCATACCACCACGATCAAAAGAGAAAACGAACGCACGAAACCTTGCAATGTGAGCAACCTCCTTTCACAGCCTTCTAGCAACGACTTCAGTCATAATACTTCCATTTAATTCATCTTTAAACTTTCTAATTACTTTCTTATTAGTTTCATCATATAATGGATGATTTTTTGGATAATCACTGAAATCAAAATATTCTTTCAATGTAGTTTTTCCAAAATCTATAAATATCACCAGTTTCAAATCTATACAATTTAATGATAAATTAGTTGTTTTGGTTCGATAGTAATATTGTCACCGATATCTCTTATTCTATACAAAGAATTAAAGGAAATCTTAATTTTTATTCACACATTTTTCCCATTGAAAAGTATTACAATAAAAGAATTATTTTATAAATAAAGTAAATAAATTCAGTAAAAAAATGTTCAGAATTAAACGATAATTAAGTAAAACCTATAATAAAAAGTGTTTTAGATTTATAAAACTATGTTTTGTGTTCCGTAGAAAATCGAAAACAATACTTTGTCCCAATTACGTGCAAATCCAAAGTTTTTTTTCGAGACCCTACGACAGAAGACCAGAGCTATCGATTTCGAATAAATTCGATTCGAAAATCGAGAATATCGAAAAATCGACAGTGGGAAATTTCTACTGAAAGAACTACTAACCTTCCTATCATTGAATTATAAAAAATATTAAATATAAATGGTAGTCATACACTACTGCTAATGCTTCTAAATAGATTTCTTTGTGCAAATCGCGCCATAAACTACCGTTCTCACCCTATCACAAATACTCGAAAATAATATTTTGAATCTGCACGTAATTTGGACAAAGAGTTGTTTTCGATTTTCTTCAGATCACATTTGGTTCTTTCGCGTTGATTGGCGGCAAATTTATTGCCATTCCATGATTTTTTATTATTTTGAATTATGGACAGCTTTTAGGCAATGAAATCACTTTTCACAGTTTTATGGCTCCTCTTGTGTACAGCCATCGTAGCGATGATTTCCCATCCGGAATCATACGATCAACCGTGTATCGATAACCATCGAAAGTGCCATAATTGGGCAATTCGTAGAGAATATGAGAAAAATGATCGTTGGATGAACCAGAATTGCAAACATTCCTGCAAATACGCTTATACCGTTCCTGCCCACATGGGTGACAAACGTGTTTGGATTCGAGTCACGGCCAAAAACTCGTATTTTATAGGTAAGCTTTTAATGCTTCTAAAAAGGTCTTTACTAAAATTTGAATTGGATAAGTTAAACTGTTAACTAGGTTTGTTGAACATTTGGGTGACGAACTAGCTCGTCTAAGCGAATATATAAACTGAGAATTGAAAGTTTCTGACTTTGTGCATCAATACAGGGCTAAACAAGGTATTTCCACAATGCACAACATATCTATCCGTTTTAACGAATTTTTTTAAAAATAGAATTTTAAATTGTCTAACCATAACTTTTACCAACATTAATTAAATTTAGATGTGCATTCAAATTCTACAGTTCGATTTCAAATAAACCAGATAAGAGCTGTACTTAAGAGATCTGAAATTCAACCGCGAGTATTTGACAGAAATAATTCCATATCAGCGCCATATCACATCCAAGTCTTCAATTACAACACTAGTATCGTATGTTTTTTAAATTTCTAAGATTATTTTTATGCTAAACATTGTTAGAGAATCTATTTTGATTTTTAAGAATTAATGGACTCATTTTTAGTTTTGTGGAGGAGCTGCAATTGCTCCACACTTCATGATTACCGCCGCCCACTGTGTAGAGAAACTAATAGCTCCAGACAACATAAGTTTCCATGTTGGTATTGGTTCATTAATAAAGGAAGACGGTATACTTCTCCACATATCTAAGATCATCATCCATAAAAACTATCTTAACAACACTGATGTAAAAGGTGGCAGAATGTTGCACGATATTGCTCTCATATATGTTAAAGACAAGATCTCCGACGAAAATATCATCGGGCTAGCAAACCGAGCAGAACGAGTCGGTGAAAGCGGAAAACTCACAGGTAATTATCAATAAAGTTAATATTATTAATTGAAATAGAAGGGCACGTTTAAACATTTATATTACAGGTTTCGACGAATACAAGGACTTGAGAGACTATTCTCGATTCCCAGTCAAATTACAAGAAGCATACTTTACTATCCTCCCGATTAGGGCCGAAGGAGCACCTACAATGTTTTTCACATCAGGCAGAGGGGGACAGGGCGACGGTGGCGCCCCTTTCGTTTGGGAAGAGAGCGGTAAACCTGTATTAGGAGGAATTTATACTGGAATGGCGGGGTTGGAAGATAACACTGTAAGACCCCAGTTTATCCGTATAATCGACTTCAAACATTGGATCACATATCAAATGAAGAAGACTTTGTGAGTTGAACTTTAAATTTTACTATTTAGTTAGCCAATCTATGTTTACAAATTAAATTTCTAATCTATTAACTGATTTAGGCGTGAGGAAGGCCTTAAAGTGGACGAGGTTGGTTTACATACAGTTTGCTTTTATTGACAAATTTATTTGCTCTATGTATTGTAATTTTCAATAAACAATCAATTATCTAAATGTTG
>VOSG01000295.1:4840-45192 GCA_009761265.1 Halicephalobus sp. NKZ332
AAAAAAGAACTACTAAATTTAATTGAAATGATTCATCGAAAAACACTTCAGAGAAAAATTAATCCAATTAAGGACACTGTAAATCCTATAAAGTAGAATTTGCTAAAGCTTTCAACTTTTATATTACTGAACCCCAAGGATTTCATAAATCCCGTAGGTGGTGTTGTGAAATCCTCGTTCACAAGTTTCAGAACTGTTTGCTCAAGGATGTCATAACAAGCTTAAAAAACATCTGACTAACTCCTGCGCGAAAGGGAAAGCTGATCTTCTTTGAGCTTTACTCTCAAATTTGTAAAGTTATCGAAAAAAGATTAGTCAGCTTTCGAAGATTTCGAGATATCCGAAGACAATTCTTCTGCATTAGGATTTTAAAGACCAACATTAGTCATGAAGATTTAGATAATGAAATACTGTAGAAAGTGGGATTCTGAATTACGAAAGAAGAGTCATAAAAGAAGAGTTTCTTAATCACCATCCGGTTGATATTCCCAAGAATGGTGGTTAACGGAAATAGTGAATAATTCCTTCCAGTCCCTATCCAAGGAAACTGGCATTACCAGTAATATTTGCATGAGTAAGAAATCTCAACAGTATCTACAGTACTTTTAGAAAGTAATTAAACCCACCTCAATTACTTTTTATCTGCTGATCCAGGACCAAATCGGACTCTCACCAGGGGATCGTGTCTCTACAAATGACTTGATCCCCGTAATCAAAACCGATCGGGCAGCCGGGTGTCATCCCCACCCTGGAATATCGTTCGTCCTTCTCTTGAAAATTTTATGATCTCCTTATTTCTCAATATCAATTCACACCAAATTTGAGACCCGGGAAAATGGAGCGAAAAAACTGAGAGAAAAACTGCGAACTATCCACGTTTCGATCGTCTATTGTGGTTTTTTTCGAAAAAATAAAAAATGATAAAGATCTCCGACTCAAGGACATAAAATGACACAATTTTTTTATTTTGAAAATTATTTGATTAAAATGGAGGTTTATTAGTCTGTTTTCTCGAACCAAGGAAGTTGCGGGAAAATTTATTAATTCCAATCAAGACCAAAAAGTGAACATTTCAAACATAAAAATGGAAAGTACAATGCATTCAAGAAATTTTTCCAGAAAGTGAAGAACATTTTAGAAAACAACAAATCACGAGAATACTGTATGTGGATGTGGTCCAGAGGGTATCTGGAGTAATTATTTCCTCATAAAATTATAGAAAATTGAAGTTAAAAGTTTTGCTTCAAGTTTTAGATTAATTTTGAAGGAATTTTTACTACTCGATTGTTTCATAATATTTTTTAGTGCTCATCCATGATCTGGATCAATTTCGAAAGAACTTTTATTCCTCGATTATTTCCAATAACTTTCTTACTTTCTTGATTATAAACCCATTTCCACCGTTCTCTGGGGTTTTACGAGTTTCTCATCTCTACTCTCACTTGTCGAAACAGTTCTCACTCTATTTGGAGAAATTGCCTTTTTGATTAACTTTTTATTCACTTTTTATGAGGTTATCATTTTCTCTCAAGAAAAAGGATAATTCACCAAAAAGATCAACATAAATTTCAATCAGATTTTAAAATACAGTAAATTTACTTTAATTTTCGGAAATTTTGGAATTCGTTTCGAAATGATTTTGCAAAAAATTTTGACTTTTAATGGTATTTTGGCCCAAAACATTTCTATCAATCAAAGATGCATCGAAAAACAAGACTGATTCATCTTTATCCTGATCCATTTTTCTAATATCCTAATAAATTCCAATTTGTCGATCCAAAACCTATCGATCATAACTTCGGGAAGATCCTTTATCGCCCCTGGCTCTATTTCAAAAGAAGATCAATTTTCGGAATCCCGATTGTCTTCCTCGAGATCCGATGGATTTGTCCAAAACGAATGAGGAAATCATAAATTGACCTGGAGAAAGACAAATTAACCGTGTAATCAATTTCCATAATTGTCCATCAAAACGACCAAAGACGGATAGAGCCAAGTAAACAGTCCACTGGAGTCTTATTTAAAAATCCGAAACAAATTTCAATCATTATATGCAAAATGAATTTCTTTATTTAGAAAATTGGAAAAATCGAAATGAAGTTTTTTATTTGGAAAAACTGAAATGAATCGTTAACCTTAGAACTGGAAATCAATTTTCAGTTTCAAAATTAATTTTTTTCGAATTAAGGTCATCTTTGAAATAAATTTGAAGTGAATATTAAAAGAGTAAAGAAAGTGTTAAAATATGAATTAATTTAAGTAAATTTTGGAAAACTTTAAATGAATTTAAATTAATCAGAAAAGTTGTTTTCACTTTTGGAAGTACATGATTGACCCGTATTTGTCTTTGGAAAAGTGTGAAAAAGGAGTCCATCAATCAACTCGAACATGATTGTGCCACCTTTTTCAAAAAGGCTCGTCTGGAAAGTATTTCCCGATTGAATCCAAAAGTGTGAAAATGATGGAAGATTCAATTTTATTTATTTGACACCAAATTGTTTACAAGTGAATTGAAACTAATGAATTAAAAATCATCAAAAATTGAGAATTAGTTTTCCACAGGGATTGTAAAATACAAATTTCATATCAAAATCAGCACAATTACTGTAATAAACTGAGTAGAAAATTATCAAGAAAATATGAATTCAAAAAATTTAGATTTGGAATTTCTTCAGTTCAATGGATGATTGTTGGAGAAATCATGAAGTCGCTTTGAAATATCCAGATATCCACCAAAATCTGTCCAGGACATGTGGACGAAATGTTCTTCATATCAGTGTTACTGTAGGTAGTCTTCAAGTTCTTCAAAATACATCTCCCTTTTCTGCTCTTAACCATAAATATTCAGCTATTTATGAAGTAAAAATTCTGTTTTCTTTCTGAGAATTACTGTCTAAAATTTTGCTGCAAATGTACAAATAATTTTTCTGAATTGTCTCAATAGGAATTTCCGGTGTTTCCTAAGATTCTTCAGAATCCTCAATTTCAGAGGTTGCTTTCGAAAGTTTAATTGATTTTCGGTATTGGAAAAAATTTCCTTGATTTCTCAGCGTTCAGAATCAAAAAAGAGAAAAAAATAAATTATCATTTTTCAAGAACGCGTTCCTTCCGAATCCATCAATCAAGAAAAACCGGTTCAACTTTTTTATTCTTAAATTTTTTTATCTTTTTGAGAACCGTGGCAGGGGTCGATTGCCGTGAAAAAAATGACCCGACTTTTTTAAAAAAGTTCTCAATCAAAGTGACAGTTCTTGGTTGAAATTAGATCATCTGAAGAAATAAATTTTTTCTGAACGCTTTCGCGCAATTAAGAAATATTTTTTGTAAACACCCATGATGGAAAAGTACGGTAGCAGGGAATAACATTCTTTAGGTGAAATTAGGGAAATAAAAATTAATCAAATTTTAAAAAATAGAAAAAAATTAATTTAATTTAATTTAAAGAATCCAAGAAAGATTCAGTAATCCCATACTCCGTCAACTCCAAACGTGCTAAGAAACCCTAAAATTATTCATCATTAATCCACATCATCTTAAGATTAATTTCTTTGTATTCAAAAAATTTTAAATTACGACAGAAATATAAACAAAGTAAAATAGAAATGAAAATGAAATCATAATAAGTCTGATTAATCTAAAATTAATGAATTCTTCGAAGACTAGTGAAAATCCAATAACAGTCAACTTAACCATCCCAATCTTCTTCAACAACAAGTTCAGAATTTCAAGATATTCGAGGATTTAAGGAAGTGAATTTAAATTATCTTCGACGAGAGATGTACCTTTTATGAATATGGAAGTATTTATAGAATTTAATCCAATTAATTAAATCTTCTCATGGATCAGGATGATCTGAGATTTATGAATCTTTTTTATTCACGACCACCTTTCCAAAGGTAATTACATGACAGAGAATTATCAAAATTGATCGATTTTAAAGTGATTGAAGGTTTTCAAGCAAGAATATTCTCAAGTTTGTTCGTTGTATTACTTTCTCCAAGTTTATCTCATTTCCTCACTCCAGAAAAGTAAATTTTAAGAGATTCCCGATGCATATTTCATGAACTACGAAATAGCTCATAGATTGTTCAAAATCATCAAAATAAATAAATAATTTATAAAAAGATTATACTGATTATGACCAATATTAAACTAATAAAAGAATTAATCTCGAAATCCACATTAAAATTAATATTAATATAAAGATTAACGTTGAGACTCATACTACAATCAAAATTAAGATCAAATGAAGATCAATGCTAAAAACAATATTAAGATTAACATGTAGATCAATATTAAGATTAACACTATTTTTGACACTATCCCTCAATCCTCAATTTTCTTCAGTCGGGCCATTTTGCAACTTGCAATCTCATTTCCCATCAAAGACCTCATAAATTGCCATATTCGGTTCTGCTGTCTCTTTTGCTTTTTCGAATTCCACAAGATTTTTTTGGGCCGACATTTGAAGAGGATAAAGGAAGAACTGAGCTTTGTCTCTAATCCGGCTCAGAAAAGAAAATCTGGCTCGAATCAGAGTAGGCGACTATTTTTGAACTTTGTTTGGCTTCCACCACGAATTCCTGATTTGGAAAAGAGTTTAATAAATCCAAGTCCGAAGCAAGATTTGCGTTATTAGAATTCTCCGGAATCCAGCAGGATCCTGGAATCGGAGTCTGCAACCTCGAGTTCCAGACATTTCGAGGATATTTTTATTCCTGGTCTTCGTAACAATATGACCAAAGAGGAACACCTTCGCAGCGAGGACATGAAATCTTTATTTTCCATTCAAGAGTTTCCAGAGTTTATTTCGAGACCATTTCGTGAGCATTTCATTTCTGATTCTCATAATGTGATAAGAGCTCGTAAAGTTGAATCGAATAAAATTTTTGAAAGTCATTTTGCTCTTTTGGTTTCCAAACTTTAAAGGAGCAATTACATCCCTCAGCTTTGGTCCTAATGCGAACGATTTTTATTACCCTTTATTTTACTTCCGAAGAGGTTTTATTTCGGATTGTTTTAGCAAAAATACATAATTCAAACATAGAAATCTTTCACGTCGGAACCAAAACTGAACGGCTTATTTGTCCTTTAAAGTTGTTCCTCGACATACTGTATTCAATAATTTTAAAATTGCGAATAAAATAAATTTTGAGGTTTTTACTTTAATTCCGAAACTTTTTGACAGAAAATTTGAAAATTGTGAAAATCAATGAAAAGTGTCCTTACATACCTCAAACAATAATTCAGGACTGTTTTTGGAAGTCTACCAAGGACAAACACAAACAAACAAGAATGAAACCAGTGGCGATGCCAGTTCATCCTTCCTTCAAGTCGATTAAAAACTTTGGCGCCGAAGAAAAGTCCGTCTTTCTTGTTTATCGAAAAATAAACCGCAACAAGTGTGTCCTCGAAAAGCAGAACCCCGCCTTTGAAGACTTGGTGGCTTGCTGGCGGCTGTTCTTGAGGCTCGAATTGCGGCAGGAAGGAAGAGGAAAGACAAACATGGCTTTTCACAGAGAAATTCGTCGAGGGTAACAGACATTTCTCTTTTTCTCGTCCAAGCCTGCGCTGCGTTTTCCTCGTGCCTCTGGCGTCTGCCGCCTCTGCAAGACGAGGATCGATCTTTCGAAGGGCGGCCGTTCCTTGCCGCTGGCTACAGCAACACAACAACAACAGCCAGCAGCATTCTCTGCTCTCGAAAAAGCCTGCAGCCTCAGGGTCGTTCTCGCATTGATCCAGAAGACGCGAGAAAAAGACGGGCTCTTTTTTGATTTTGATTATTTTCCCGGATATTATCGGGAATAATTATATTCTTGCCAAATCCGTCATTTCAAAGAAGGCTTATTTTTTATTGTCCAGGCAAGTCTACAGAGCCTAGGACTGCCTTCGCCTTCTTCGCCGGAACCCCAGCGCGACGGCGCCGTCCCCCGAGGTCGGCGCCGAGGCTCTGAGTGAAGATGCGGCTGATGGGTTGCATGGTCGGCCATTCTGGTGCCCTTGGCGAAGAGGAACGGGAACAACGGAAGGTCAACAAACAGATCGACGAACAACTTCAAAAAGAAAAACAAGTCCTCAGGGCCACCCACCGTCTCCTCCTTCTGGGTGCAGGTGAATCCGGCAAATCTACAATTGTCAAACAAATGAGAATTCTTCATATTAATGGATTTAATGAAAAAGAAAAGAAGGAGAAAGTTGTCGACATCAGAAGAAATGTCCGAGACTCTATCACGGTGGGAATTATTTTCTTTCTACCCCATGATTAAGAAATGCAGGACTATATTTATTCCCGGTGCTTGTATTAAATTGCTCCAGGACCACATCTTAAAGTCGTTCCGGGACCACAACTTCGGAATTCGTTCTGGAACCGCGGCCTTAAAGATCGAATACCAGCTGACTCATGTGCGAAATTCTATGCACATAAGTTCCACTCAAGACTAGATAGTATCTTTCTGGGACTTTTTCTGTGGTCTCGAGTGGAAAAAAATATTGTGCAGATTCCACGAATAAGTTTCAACTGAGACCGGATAGGACTTTTTTGAAACTAGTTAACGGTTCTGAGTGGAAACAATATTTTTAAAATCTTGTGATTGATTTTTACTCGAGACTGGACATAATTTTCCATGTAATTCTCATCCTAAAGCACGCAGAGAATGTTTCAAACAATTTCCAGTAGTCTTGGGCGGAAATTTTGTGCACGCACTTTCCGTTCGAGATTATGTGGGATTCTAAAAAAAGCTTTCCATAGTCTTGAGTCGAAATCACAAGAACGCAGTTTTTTGTTTTAATAATTCAATTTTCATTTTTTGTTTAGCATATTAATGTTTAGATTTATCGTATTAAGATTTTAACCACCTTCCCCACTTGGTCTCGGAACGATTGAATACAAGCATTCATACAAGCACTGATTTTAAATTTTTTTAAACACTGCAATGCTTTATTTTTAGGTAATCCTGAAAGCGATGGATGAGATAGATCCCCCAGTGAAGCTCGACGATCCAAGCACAGAAGCTTCGAAAAATTACATCCTCTCAACCGCCCAATCGATCGACTTCGACTACCCTCAGGTGAGTCTCGGAAACAAATTTGAAACAAATTTTCGAAAAAAACCATAAAATTCCAAAAATAGCCTTTTCTAATTTATCGTTTTTCTCGAGTGCGAAAAAATTGTTTCGTGAGAAGTCTAGCTTGATTCATTTTTTCAATTTATTTCCAGATTGAGTCATTGATTTTTGTTTCCTAAAATTTTTATCACTCGAATCTTCCGGGATCCAATAAAAATTTTTGGAATTATCTAAAAAGAAAAGAAAATAAAAATTCCGGAAGTTTTAGAATCTCAAAACACAGTTTAAAGAATCAATTTTCTGTGATCTTAAAATAATTCTCGAAAAGAAAATAAAAAATTCACATCTTCCATACAGGAGTTCCAAACTTGAAAAATTTGTTTTGAGGAAATTCCGCAAGGAAGATTGTTTTTAATTTTAAAAACTGTTTTCGCAGCGAAAATTAAAAATTCATATTTCTCCCTACGAGAGTCTTCAAAAATTCTGAGATTCGTTTTGAAACGATTTTACAAAAAAATTGATTTCCGTTCTTTGTAACAGTATGACTTCGTCCTCGTTGCGGGACCAAGAAAATTGGCTCAGATTTTTTCGAAAACAAGAGAATCGGAGCCAATCAGTTTTTCAGACTTGTTTTCCGGGAATATTTTTGTTTCTTGATCGAAACGGAAAGTCTTCAAATCCTAGCCACAGGAAGGAATCGGTCTATTTTAAGCATAAAAATCAATTTCTCAAAACAAATTGATCGAAAAAGAAAAAGCAATCGTTGATCTCGAAACTTCCTATTGGTGCGAAATTTGAAAATGCACATTGTCACGAAATGATCTCAACACGAATTTGTATTTGGAACTTCCACATTAAAACATAAACTCAACATTTTCGTTGGGAGAGTAATTTTAAAAAGTGAAACTCTAGAAATTAAAGATTAACTTGTTCGAAAAAGCTTTGAGAAGAATTTTGCAGCTTTCTAAAGCTTCCGGAATTTCTTTCTGTTATTAAATAACGTTATTTTTCAGGTTTTTTATGATCACGTGATAAAATGTTGGAGTGACAGGGGAGTCCAGGCTTGTTTCGAAAGAAGCAACGAGTATCAACTCATCGACTGTGCCAAGTATTTTCTGGAAAAAGTGTCAGAAGTCAGACAAAGCAATTAGTGAGTGAAAAATTCATTTAGAAGTTTATGAAACTAATTTTGAAACTTCAGTGACCCGAGTGAGCAGGACATTCTCAGGTGTCGTGTCATGACCACGGGTATTTTTGAAACCAAGTTTGAAGTTGACAAAGTCAGATTCCAGTGAGTTTTTATCTTGGAAATCCCAGAGTCAAAAAGGTCCCTCTGTCCAAGATTCAGAAGAGACAGAAATAAAACCGTTAAAGTTCTTTTTAATTAATTTCCATTATGTATTTCCTGAGACTTGTACAGATGTACCTTGACTCTAATTTTACCCCAATCCCCATGACTCCAATCCTATTTCACTTCCTACCCCTATGATTCCGTTTTCGACCCATGACTGACCAAGTTCATTGTTTAATTTCTACGCTTTTTTCAGCATGTTCGACGTTGGTGGACAGCGTGACGAAAGGAGGAAATGGATTCAGTGTTTCAACGACGTGACAGCGATCCTGGTAAGTCGGACTTGTTCATGTAGTTTGTTTATATTTATCTAGCTGCTAGAATCGTTTTCTGAAGACATTTCCCGGAACTCTAGAATGCACTATTAATAACTTCATTGATTGTTTTTAGCTTCCAAAGAAAAATATTTTTTTTCGGGATTTTCAATATTCTCCGGATGTATTATAGTTACTGTAGAAACCTCGTTTTGTCCTGGAATCTGGGTTTCTGAAATTAGATCCTGTTTATGACTCTGGGTAAAAAACCCGGACGTGACTCGTCTTCTGAGACATCTAAATCCGGGGATTTTCTGAGTTTTCTGGATTTTCGAAATTCCCTCTTCAAACAGATATCTAATTTAAAAATGAACAGTGTTTTACTGTGGTTTCGACATGGAAGTGATTTGGATGAATTTTTATTCTTCGATAATATTTATGTCATATTCGGTAAAAGAAAATCCGAGTTTAATTTTCTTTGCTTTATTAAAATATAATAATTGAAATCAGTTTCGGAATTAAATGAAATTACCTTCTCTTCAAAACTGAATGTAGATAACCGCATGTATTTCATAAATCGCAACTAGAATTTTCGAAAATGTAACAGAAGTTTCTGAAACTAAAATTGAGATTCAAAAATTCCGGAAGTTGCTAGAACATTCTAGGAATTCGTGTCGAGATAATTTCGTAAAAATAATTATTTTCAATTCTTCAATGATACAATTTTTGTTTGTATTCATATTTCCGAAAAAGTGATATCCATATAGTTATTTTCCATGTTTTAACAATACAATGTTTCAGTTCGTTTGTGCGAGCAGCTCGTACAACCTCGTGCTCTGGGAAGACGCGACGCAGAATCGGCTGAAGGAATCCCTCGCCTTGTTCAAAAACATTTGGAACAACCGATGGCTGAAAACGATTTCTGTAATTTTGTTTTTAAACAAACAGGACATGTTGGCCGAGAAGATCAAAGCAGGTCGACATAAGTTGGAAACCTATTTCCCCGAGTTTGCCGCATATCAACTGCCACAGGACGCCGTGTATGAGTCTTCAGATGACCCTCAAGTGGTCAGAGCGAAGTATTTTATCCGGGGAGAATTTCTGGTGAGTCTGGATTTAAGAAATTAGTGAACAAGTTTTTCACTTTTTGGTTGCTTTTGGCTTGAACGCCTCCGGGGCTCTTTGAGAAGGGAAATTGGGCCTTGACGACGGAAAACGGACAGACCCTAGTCGAAGAGAATATATATAAAAATGCTAAAAATACGCTCTTTCCATCGATTGTGCTATTTTTGGATCCTCTGGTTCTCTTCCAGCTAGTCGCGAAATGAGTGTACGAGGACTCGTACTATCGCTCGAGGGAAGAGTAAATGGACTCGATGACAAGGGACGCACTTTGCAAAAGACTCAAATTTATCCTTGGACACGTGTTTTCATCCTGGATATATGGGATAAAAGCAAACGAAATCGGTTTGTTGGCGACTTGCAAATAATTGTTTCTGCAGGGAAAATGAGGGATAATCAATTTTTTAATTTGGATTTCAAAAATTCTTAATCCTGTACATGGATTTAAAAGTTGAGGTTTTTTATGCAAATTTCGAGAAAGTAAGGTTTTCTACGAACTTTAAATACTAAAAGCTTCCGTATGAATTTTAAAAATTTAAATTCTTTGTGTAAATCCCAGAAAACTGAAATCTCGACAAGATTTCGGTATTAATTAAAATTTGGGATGTCTTTAAAATCAAGTTACAATTATTCAGAGAAATGTCACAGCAATATTGCGGAAGATATTTAAGAAAATGGAAAATGCTTTTCAACAGAAAAATTAATTCAGGATAAATTGCTAGAATTATTTTTAGAAAAAGAAATTAATTTTTTAAATTTAATCATGAGAAGAAGATAGTTTCAATGATTTTAGTATATACTGGTACATCTTCGATGGCTTTTTAAAATTACTTTTTCATAGTACAAAGGAAAATTCGACTTTTGTTTCTAAAAACTTAGATAAAACGATTGCAGTTTCAATTATTATGTTAAATTATTGCATTAAAATCTAAATGAAAACATCTTTCGTTTTGAGATAGACTTTTCATCTTCGCCGTATTTAAAAATTTCTGGAAATTCCTGTCGAGACAATTTCCCACAAATTTCACGGTCCTAGAGGTGTTGAGGAGTTTTAAATCAAGAAATATTGATTTCCTTGTACAGGAGTAATTGGAAACAATATATGTACTAATGACGAATTTTCAGAGAATCTCGACTGCCGCGGGTGATGGACGTCACCACTGCTATCCCCACTTCACTTGCGCCGTGGACACGGAGAACATTCGACGGGTCTTCAACGACTGTCGAGACATAATCCAACGTATTCATCTGCGTCAATACGAGCTTCTCTGATACTGTCCATCGAAAGACCAAATCTGCTTACTGTATTACTTTTATCTTGGGCACCCAAATCCATCAACATTAGAGTGCCGAGAGCGCGTTCATCCTGTTTTCAGATTTTTAACGGGTCACATTTTTTTCGGAGAATTTTTAAAATCATTTTCTATAATTGTCAAACTCTGTAAATTTGCTTGATTAAGTCTAAAAATGATAATTATGTTTTGCCCGCTTCTGCCCGCCTCGATGATCGTCGCTTCGCTTGCCCAAATGCGTCACATGATCTGCTTTTTGTCTTTGACGAGGTCTGATTCGGCAAAAAAAAGAAAATGTGATCCATTTTTTTTGAAAAATCTTCTTTCAAAAAAAATAAAACAAAAGGCATACGCCTACTTCCGGTTAGCCTAGTCTTGATCCCGTGATCGGGATCGGGACGAGGGTCTCGGATCCGGATCGATTTTGCCTCAGACTGTTACTCCGAAGCACAAACCAAAACAGATTGTGATCCGAGAAACCTGTGTATTATTATTATTTTATTGTTTGTGAGAAAGTAAACAAAACAGAAGCTAATTTTGAAATGTTTTGGAAATGAAAGAAATGTAAAGTGGACTTTGTTGGATTTGGATTTTCTTGGAGGAAGCTGTCAAAAGAGAGTCGGGCTCCAGAAGTCTGGTTGGATTCGGAAGGTAAAAGAAGAAAGTTCTACTTCCGATGAAGATCTAATTAAAGACTTGAGGATTTAAGAAAGTGGATTTAAATTATCTTCGACGAGAGATGTACCTTTTATGAACGTGGAAAGTATTTATAGAATTTAATCCAATTAATTAAATCTTCTCATGGATCAGGATGATCTGCGGCTTATGAATCTTTTTTATTCACGACCACCTTTCGGAAAGTAATTACATCCACATGACCCGTTCAAAAACAAATTACATGACAAAAAATCGTTAAAGTTGATGGATCTGAAACAAAAAATTTCAAAGTAGATGATCGAAGATTGTCACACAAGAACATTTTCGAGTTTGTTCGGCATTCGTTATATCAATTCCTTCAAACGTATCTTATTTCTTCGTTCCAGAAGAGTCTTCGAGATTTCAGCACTAATACTCAGTGCATATTTCATAAATCACAAAATATATAGCTAAATCCGGAATTTTCCATCAAATAAAATAGTGCTTTTGTAAGCACTTTGTTTTTAAAGGATTTGGCATATCGAAACTTTTTAAAATAAAAGTTCAGTGATTTTTCCATTCAGAAATGAAAAACCAACTACTTTGCATTCATGAATATGAAACACTGAAATATTACATTTAAGGACTTCAATACATAACACTAATTCTCTTCCTCACCAGGAATCCCAAAAACCATCCAGATGGATTTTTAATTTGTAAAAATGATTTACATTTTAAATTTAGTTTAAATCTTCGAAGACTAAAAATTTTCGAAATTCCACAGAAGAATTCCAGAACTTCCGAATTAGCTTCCTAAAATAAACAATTGCAATCGTGAACAATTAATTATTCATCGAAGTAAAAATATTTATTCTTTCCATCTGATTAATCATCGAAAATAATTTCCAAAATGACCCTTCTCCGGAAATCCTCTAGGAAAGGTCAACTGACCCATTACAGTAAGCAGCCAAGAGGACCGGGCCGGCTCTGTCCCAGCGCGATATCGATTTTTTCAGGGGCGCGCTTTTTGCTTGTCCAGTAAAACGACTTGCGGTCATTCGTTTGTAAGAACTTTTACGTGTTTTTATATAAACTTTTTCCACCACTCCTTACAAATCCTCGATTCTTTGATTTCTTCGAATCCCTGAAGGGGTACTTTTATTTGTTCAGTAGAGAAACCCGGGGTCACTCCTTTCTGAGTAACTTTCACGCGTTTTATATAAACTTTACTACTCTTTACTGTCACCTCTTACAAACTTCTAACAACATTGGAGAATCAAGCCCCGGAAGACGCGTTTCTCTTCGTTTGATGGGATTACTCACGGTCACTTTCCCCGTTCAGTGACTTGCGTGTTTTTATATAAATTCCTTGTTATTGTTCCTCACGTGCTCCCGGTTTCTCATCTCTGGTGTATCCCCAGATATGCGCTTTTGTTTGTTCAGTAAAACAGCGTGTGGTCACTTTATTTTGGTAAATTCCGAGTGTTTTTATATAAATTCCCTTTTTCCATTTATACCCTTGGTTTCTCATCTGCATCAAATCCTCCCTGACGCGTCCTTTTGCTGATGAAATAACTTATTGGTCATTCCCTCTTCTCGTAATTTCACGTGTTCTCACATGAATTTGTCATCGTTCTTCACAAGCTCCTATTTTTGCTCTTGCTAATTACTCGATTAGTTTCAGTAAGATTAAGCCAACCAAAATTTCCAAGACATCGTAACGTATGGTCAGTTTTACCCTTCCTCGTTGATTCGTCGCTAATTCTGCCTGTTACAGGACATGAAGCGTCACAACTCTGACAATAACCGCTTCAATGCAGGCGGTCCAAAGCGGTATCGGGTAGACCCGTACAACGAAGCACTAGCAGATGGCAAGTTCGAGCTTCGTCTCCTGATCCCCAACAAGGCGGCCGGTGCGGTTATTGGAAAAGGCGGTGAAAACATCAAAGCCATCCGTGAGAAGGTATGTTTGGTGGAGCAACAATATTAATGTCTGTCCTCAAGACCTCATCCTCAAAAGCCCCGCCGACCCACGTCGCCTGCGCTAGTTTGGGGACAACAAGATCTGAGGCCTTTTTGTTTTGATCCTGTTGATCTTCCTTTTTAGTACGAAGCCAGCCTGACCGTCCCTGATAGGAGTACACCTGAACGGTAATGATCCTCTCCCTTGCCCCGGCCCCAACTGCCCCCTGGCCAATTTTTGCTTGACCACAGAACCCGCTTCGTCCCGCCATCAGATTGGCGTTACCTTGATGACTAATCCGTAACTTTACTTAACTAATTCGCATTTTTAGTGTTTTTGGCATTATCGTCAAACTGGACAAGATCGTCGAGTGCTTCACAGATATTCTATCTAGACTGGCTGAGGTTTGTTGGGCGTTGTATTCTGGTTACGTTGCGAGGTTTCAGGAACAGAAGCGAGAGAAGGCGAACGAAATTGATATTAGAATGTTGGTCCACCAGTCTCATGCCGGAGCCATCATTGGAAGAGGCGGAACGAAGATCAAGGAGCTCAGAGAACAGACCCATTCGAATTTGAAAGTACATCAGGAATGTTGTCCGAACTCGACCGACCGTGTTGTTCAAATTTTGACCAGTCAGGAGAACATGCCGAGTGTTGTAAAAACGTTGATTGATTTCCTCAAAGACGTGAGTTAGCAAACTTCGTACTCCGGGTTAGCTTGTTTTTCCAGATCCCGATCAAAGGTCCCCAAAAGCCTTACGATTCTTCTTGCTATGATCCCAGATTGGCCTTCTCTTACGGAGGCTACGGAGTTGACCGTCCAGGACACGGAGGACCAGGGATGCCTCCGAGAATGCCGGGACCGATGGACGGGCCTTATGGAGGCAGAATGCCTGGGCCGCCGCCACCAATGGGGTATGCTCCGATGGGACCACCTCCATATGGCCAGAGAATGCCTCCACCTCCAATGGCTGGGGGACCGCCGGGTGGATTTATGATGGGAGGAGGAATGGAACAGGTACGGTGTCGTTCTTCGCATGGTGTATGACTGGCTTTACAGGTCCAAGTGACAATTCCGAACGAACTCGGTGGAACGATCATCGGCAAGGGTGGCGAACGCATCAACAGAATTCGACAGCAGTCTGGAGCACGGATCGAAATTGCCCCCTCCACGGGCAACGAAGACCGAGTCATCACGATCATCGGAAACCAATCTCAAATCCAAGCTGCCCAGTACATGCTTCAGCAGAGCGTGAGGAACTCCGAGGCGGGCAGAAGATACATGATGGATCAACCGCGTTGAGCTTAAATTTGATGGATATCATCGAATCGGGGTTTCATTTGGCATCTCGTACTGTTTTCATTGATTTTCTCGTTTACAACCATTACTACTACTCGAATCGAACTTAATCTGGAGATTGTTTGTAAAGTCGTTGAACACTTTATTCTGAAAAGTGAAAAGAAAAATTGTGGGCGATCATGCGTAGCTTGTTTTGAGCTTGGAGCAGACGCACTGGGGTCGGCATGTGGCCCCGCGTCTTCTTCGAGGAGCCACCTTGTCTGCGGGGGCCACCTCGCTGGTGGAATAGTGGACAGTGATGAGGTTCTCGAGGGTTTCTAGCATCTGTTCCATGTTCTCGATATGGGGAGCAGCTACGGTTGCATCTCCGGGGAAAGTCTCCTCCAGAGCTTCGCATCTCTTCATTTCAACGACACAGGCGCTTACGCACCCGATGAACTGGGAAGCATGTCTGGTGAATTCGACTCCTAGAATTGGGACTGTTTAGTTTCACGAGTACTGGGTTTGGTGTTTGTGGGGAATTGAGATGTGACCGCTGCTGGATAAGGTTCGACAGCAGAAAAAGATAGCTAGGGTAGTCTTTGAATATGGACGGTATTGAAAACTCGCCTTCATGCTTGAGTTGAGGCAGAACACAGTTTTTCGTGGTCTCACACGATCTGACACAGGCCCGAGCACTGTTGTCGATCTCTTTCCTCAGTTGTGGTCCATCTCCCGTTGTTCCGATGTTCTGTATGGCATTCCGGAAAGTGGCCAATTGGACATTGCACTCGTGCAGGAGCTGAAAGAGGTGATTTTGATATATGAATGTCGGAGAGCAGGGGGAACCGACCTCTTGGAGCTTACGAACAGAAGAAAGTGAGTGTTGTCTTAGCTTGGCAGTTCTCTGTTCTCTGGCAGTCGCTGTTCCACCGCTAGCGGCATCGGCAGTAGTAGGAGTTCCAGTGGCGGACGAAGCTCCTCCGGCGAGATCGTTTTCGTCGACTTCTACCGCTGCCGAGGTCGGGGCAGCGGCCGAAGCTTTACTCCGGCTTCTGAGACCCACCGTTTTTGTCAAACGCGCCGTTGTAGTGGATTTTTATATGGGTATTCAAGTCCAGCGAGAATACTCGGCTAATATTCAACTATAACATGGAAAAATATATCGAGATCGAAAACTGGAGCTGTCCAAAAGCGGAAATGAGCGTTCAGCGACGAGGCTGCTTTTCCGAGTGCGAGTGAGGCCCGAAGCTAAAAAGCGTTCGTCCGTCACTCGACGAGGGAAAGAAGCCAGACTACGGACCACTAATGCCGCCTCTAGCGCTTTTTAAAATTGGTCTGCCAAATATTCCAATTTCAAGCAGTAAAGACTCTCGAGGCGAAAATTTTCTGTCGGAGTCTATTTGAATTTTTGCATTTTTTGAAATGCAATTTTCGAATTTTTCAGTTCGAATTTGTTGTTTACTTTCTTTTCTTTCCCAAGTGACGCAATTCTCTCTTTAGGCCCGCTCAGGATCATCCCAGATTGACGACTGAAGCCGGGCCTCTCGCGAGATGAACAAATGTAACTCTCGAGAACAGGAGAATCCAAAGGTTAGTTGTTTTTTAAACTTTTGTATTTTATTTTCTAATTTGACCTTTAGGCTTCATACAGAAAGGAAATGACAAACCTCGCGGCAAGTCTGGAAAATACGTCAATCACGGCCGGTCGGAAAAGAAAACAAGTGAGTTTTTGAACTTTGATAAGACTTAATTTCTGGAATTTCCCTAAAACTTTACCAGTCCTCCACGTACTTCCAAGGTTCGCCGTGCTCGGGGAAGTCGAGTGTGAAATGGCTGCAAAATTTCGAGATTTTTGCAGATTATATAGTTACATGGGACATAATCCTGTTAAATATAAAAGCAGCAACCGAATTGCAAATAGAATTCTGGGAAAACGAACAAGTACTTTAATCTGCAAAGACTTATTCAATTCGAAACTTGCAGAAATTTTATCAACTTTATCGCAGTATCTGCTAGTAATGGGACAAGCATTATAGAGCTTCTTTATTTCCAATTCAATTAGAATCCCTTGGACCCGAAATTCCTAAGACTTTTTTCATCAGTAGTTCATTAGAGACAATACTAATTCAGGAAACAGCTTTTTCAATCATTAATTGCAACGAGTTTCATATTCGCTGATATCCTAAGAATCCCTATTCATCCAGTCCCTGTCTACGATTAATAAAACTCCTGAACAGTTTCAGGTCGAGGAACGCAAAGAAGTCAGATTCAACGAAAGCACCGAGATCCACATTGTCGAGAGAGTCGAGCCTTCCCCGGTGTTTCCGACCTTCCGACTCCCCTCTGTCATCAAAGGATCAATGACCCCCAAGACTCCCGACGTTTCCCCCGTCTGCAAGCGAAGCAAGAGGTGTAGCGACTACCCTTCCCCCTTTGCTCTCGCCGCAGCACTGTCCAACACCAGCACCGACCAAGACACCAAGTTCAGCAAGCTGACTTCTGAACAGATCGACGGCAAGATCCTTCGGAAGCCGAAAGTCTAGCTCCCCATTATCCACTGAGGGCTCAGGGTTCATTCCACTTACGTGTAATATTCTTTTGTATTCAAGCCACAAAACAGGTAAAATTACAAAGATTAAGGACATACGGACCAAAGTTAGTCATCATAGACAAGGTAAATGCCTGGGTGCATGTGTTGCCGGTAACATTCGCGAATCGAGTCATAGTCGAAACTAAAGATTTCATTAGGGATCAACTGCTTCACTTTGTGACGAGACTGTTTGAATTTTTGTTGATCCTGCCATTCCCGATCTCTTTCCTTCAAACGCTGTTTACGTTCCTCTTCTGTTTCACCGGGGGGTCGTTCGCACTCGGCATCTTCACCTTCGTCATTGGACAAGTAACCGTGTTCAACGAGGAAACCGTCTTCTTCGTCGCTGTTGTCTTCGGAGTCGACCTCTTCCTCCTCGTCGGAAAGACACTCATCAACGTCGTCCCCTTCTGGAGCTTCCCATTCCGCTTCGGAATCGTATTCGTATTCAAGGAGATCCTGGAAAAGTCCAATAGGCAAATTAACAAAAAAAAAACCCACGTTGTCAGCGGCGAAAGGTCTTCTACCCGTAATCCTCTTGCTTCTCTTTCTCCAAGTACCGTACCAGGGAGGTCTGTAGTCGCTGTGGAAGTGGAAGTACTTGGCCTTCATCGGATGAATTTTAGTCACCGGTCTTCTCGGCAAACTCTGGAGATAGTCGCTTTTTTCGACAGTCGTCGTCAGGACCTTGTCTTGCTCTTCCAAAGTCAAAGGTTCGCGACCGTGGATCGGGGCGAGAGTCATGCCTTCTTTTATTTCGAAGTCAGAAAACAGCCAGTGTTCCTTGGGGGCCTTGAGGAACTTAGGCTTGGATTTCTCTTCTTTCTGAACAAAGCTCATCAAAAAAGCCGACTGCCTTTTCAGCTGCCGATCACGTTCTTCCTCCTGTTTCCGGCGTTTTTCTTCCTCTTGACGTTTCTTCTCCTCTGCTTGTCGTTTCTTTTCTTCGACCTCCTTCTTCTTTGCTTCTGCATGACGTTTCTTCTCTTCTTGTTGTTTCCGAGACTCCTCTTCTTTCTCCTGTTTTTTCCGAAGTCTCTCTTCTTCATCAGCTAATTTCTTCTTACGACGTTCCTCCTGTTCGGCAATACGACGAGCAGCGGCTTCCGTCTTCATCCGCTGGATCTCCTCGCGACGTTGACGAGCGGCTTCCTCCTCTTGTCGACGTCGTTCTCTTCGTTCTGCTTCTTCCTGTTCCTTCTGAGCTTCTTTTAATCTGGAAACGAAACTTATATAAAGAATTGTTAATTCAATATATGAACAAACCTCTTTTGTTGTTCTTTGCGCTCTCGTTCTTCGAGCTTCAGCTTCTCCGCCTTCAATCGAACTTCTTCTTTCTCACGCTTCAATCTTTCCTTTTCTTCATTTTTTCGCTTTTTATCATCATCTTTTTCTTTCTTCTTCTGCTCCACCATAGATTCCCTCTTTCTCTTGGTCCCAGGAGTCACCGGAGTCATTTCGTCATCATCGATGAGAATGATGTCATCAGAAGTCGTGTTTTCTTTTTCCTGAGAAGGCGGAACTGATTCATCATCTAGCTTCACACGTTTGGGTTCTGGAGACGATGGATCGGACATTGGGGATCTGATCATTACCTGCAAAGCAAGAACACTTAAAAATTAAAACCATACAGAGAATCGATCAAAAATAAATCTCCGGGTCGAAACGATTCCACTTTTTCGCGCCAAAATGCGTCCTGCCACGAACTTTTCCTCTTTCAAACTTATCTTTTTCCACTTTTATTATTTCCCACAAATAACCGGTCTGTACAATCACATGCTTCCCAACAATGAACGAATAAATTATATAGATCATTACTATCTGAATTTCCTGAACAACGCATGCCTGTGATCGTCGTTTTTCCTCGATGGACCAGAGTAGCTCATCTGGTTTCCTCCAGCTAAGGCGGCCATCGTTCCATCTCTTCTATGGAACTTCGCCTGAGTTATGTCGTCTTCATCTTTGACGTCATCTTGGTCAGCATCGGCATCACTGATCCTCAGTAACTCTTTCAACAGTTCTGCTCGCTGGGGATTCGTTTGAAGAATTAGGTTCGCGTTTTTCATTTCCGGGATTCCGTTGACGATTTTATAAGCATAACCTTGGTTGATCAGGAATCTCTGTCTTTTTCTCGAATATGTCATCTCTATGGTGTCACAAGAAACAAGGGAATAGAAGTAAGCGTTAAACTCATCCGTTGTGTTCTTCTTCGCTCGCAAAATACGGCCGAGACGTTGGGCTTCTTGTCTACGACTACCACCTTGACTCGAGACTTGGATCAAAACATTGGCTTCTGGCAGATCGAAAGAGGTATCTGCAACTTTCGAGACCATGATTGCACTCACTTTGGGATTGTACTGGAAATTCTGGAGGATGTTCATTCTCTCGACTTGAGAAGTTTCACCGTACAGGAAAGGAAGCTGCATCTCCAGAGCATAGCGTTTCAAGGCGTAAACATTGTCTGAGAAGATAATGATCTGAAACAAAGAATGCATCCATATTCAAATTACCCAAACTCACTTTATCTCCTCTAGCCTTGTGGTATTCCACCAAAAAGTGGCAAGTCCTCATTTTGTTCGGATTCATCACTGCCATCAGAAGTCGTTTGCCTATGTTCGCTGTCAGATAATAAGTGAAGAAATCCCCCGGCATCTCGCACCAAACTTCTGCACATTGGACTTTCGCGATGTGACCTTCTTGTTGAAGTTCCATCCAGTTGGCTTCGTAAAGTTTAGGTCCAATCAAGAAATTCAAGTCCGTAATCTTGTCGTCCTCTCTCACCAATGTCGCTGTTAATCCGAGTTTACAATGAGACTTCACGATCTGCAGCACTCTTCTGAACATCTTTGCTGGGATTGTATGCACTTCATCCAGCAACAGTAATCCCCATTCGTGGCTTCTAATGTAGTTCATCGCCTCTTCCGCAATATGCGTTCTTTTTCCAGTGTAGGCAACCATCGAATAAGTAGAGATGCAAACCGTAGGTTTCTGGGCATCGGGACCCGTAGGAACGATGTCTCTTGTCTCTCTGGTAAACCTGACAACCTGATTATCCTGGATCGTCGACCACAATCGGAACTGGGATTTCCATTGTTCCACTGAGACGTTGCTGGTAGCCAACACCAGACATCTCTTGTTGATCGTCGTTGCTGCTGTGACTCCGACGAGGGTCTTACCGGCTCCACAAGGCAAGACGATGATTCCCGATCGAGCTCTGCTGTTGCCGAACATCTTCCTCAAGGACTTTTCTTGATATGGTCGAAGACCCGTTGTTGGCTTCAGATCAATGCCCAGGTTCGGATTGTACTCATCGTTTCTGAAGTCGTATTCTGCCAACAACGGGTACTCTAATTCAATGCATCTTTTCTGGACAGTTTCCAGGAACTCTGGTTTGATTTCGAAAGACAATATTTGGAGGTTTCTGATGGCATCTGCCTCGTCATCTTCGTCGTTGTTGTCGATGACCTTGGAATAGAAGTCGGTAATGTCGGCGGGGACGTTGGACTCGTCTACGCCGAGCTTCACCGGTTCTTGGAGGTCAGGGATGATGGTCTGAAAATAACTAGTGGAAAACTCACTCCAACGAAATAAAAACCTGTTGGAAATTGGTCTGAGGGTGTTCACTGATGTTGCCGGCATTCACGAGAGCACTCTCGAGTGCCGGGTCATTAAGGAGCTTCTGGATGATGTCGGAGTGTCTGGACTCCACGAAATACCTATTCTGTTTCAAAACCAGCTTCACTTTTCCGTAGCTCAAAGTACACAAGGTGATGAACTCCTTAATACTAGTAGGCAGAGCTGTTTTGCAAAGTCTCTCCAAGTATTCTATAATATCTTTCGTCACCAACCCAATGGAGACCGCGGCGTACAGCGAATACGCCGTGATCTGGTACTCATGGATGAATTCCGGTCGACACAGGGGCTCAGCAATCGCAATCAAGAAATCTCTGGCATGTTTGTAGACAGGGGAATGGGCTTCGAGATAAATGTGTCCGTCTTCCGTGATCCAGATCGGCCTCGATCGGTGGTCCGGCTTCAGCTTCATCTGCGAGTAATCTTTCTCTCCGTAAAGCTTGGACATGAACGTCTGTTGACTCGTCTTCGCCTGCGAGGTCTCGGCTTTCCTGCTGCTCATCTTGGGGACTAAATAAAAAGCTCCAATTCATATATGGAAAACCAAAAATAAACCTGGAATGTCCTGTGTATTTCCTTCATCGTCGCTGTCTCCAAAGTTCTCCTCGTTAGCCGGGCGTTTCCTGTTCATTTTCGAAGAAATTGGAATAAAACTGAAAGGAACAAGAGAAGGAAGCAGAGAAGTCCAGAAAAAGCAGAGTCTCTGAATTTCGAAATCGCAGAAATTGCGCTTCAGGACCAACGCGGGAAAAATACGAAAAACTTGTGTCCGCGAAAATCCCGTTTTCTGACTTCCTTTAAAATTCTTCTAGTTTTTGTTGTTTTCAAATCACTTCATCAGTGTTCGTTTTCGAAATTACTCTGTAACATACCTACATTAGCGTGTGTGTTAATTTTATCCCGTCGCGAATTTCTGAAATTGAGGTGTTTTGTGTACTTCTGTCCGAAAGCTCCACTTGCTCCGTGTCTCGCCCCCAAACAGTCCTTTTCGGTCGTACTCCTCTTATTTCGCAACTTCAGCTTGTGTATGGTCAAGGAACCTCCATCGTATCAGTCTCAATATGGCTCGCGTTAACAAGGAACGGTTTATGAAGCGGATCGGGAAGATCTACGAAATCTGGGTAATATATATGACCAAAATAAGAAATATCGATTTGTGTTGATTTCAGAACAACGAAAACGAAGAGATTTTGTCGAATACGGATTCCATCCTGTTTTTGGCCGGCAGCAGCGACGAGGAGAATGCATATTCAAAATCCTCCGCAATCCAGGTACGATATCCTTGAGATTTCCATATATGAACCACCTTTCAGAACTGGCTTTTCAACACTCACTTGGTCGATACGTTGCTTCTACTGACGAAGAAAGGTGTTTACTTCCTCGGGAGCACGAAGAAGGCTCAGTATGTCGAGCCGGTCAAGTCTTCTACTGCCAACGGTCTCATTCCCCCAATCCATATCATGTATCGCGAGAAGGCAGACAAGGACAAGAACAACTTCGACAAGCTGAATGCCGTCATTGCTCAGGATGGAAGCAAACTCGGCTATTTCGCAAAAGACAAGCCGGACACAGAGTTTACGAAAGATGCTTTCCAGGCCATCCAGAAGGCTGACCCTTCTCCGGTGCGTTCTTACTGACTTTATAGATAAGCGGATCTTCTTTAGGAAATGGTCGACATCAATCAACCTTTCGCCACTTTGTTCGCTGTGAAGCAACCCGAGGAGATCGATCTCCTGAGGAAGTCTGCTCAGTCGACGACGAATGCTTGGAAGTTCTTCAAGAGCAAGGTCATCAACGCCATCGATTTCGAG
The DNA here is from genome assembly GCA_009761265.1 of Halicephalobus sp. NKZ332. Classification (NCBI taxonomy): domain Eukaryota; kingdom Metazoa; phylum Nematoda; class Chromadorea; order Rhabditida; family Panagrolaimidae; genus Halicephalobus; species Halicephalobus sp. NKZ332. The sequence goes on from VOSG01000295.1 coordinate 27,839, forward strand.
AAGAAGGTCCGTCATAACAAGTTCGCAGATGACATTGAGAAGGAGATGGTTGATGTTCAAGCTCAGGGAGAACTCGCGAGTAACTGCGAGTCTTGTTTCACCCCAATTGTTATGTCTGGCAGCAGTAAATTCACATTGAAATTCAGTGCTGTTTCTCCAGACACTCAACTAAACTACGGATGTATTGTCGGAATTCTCGGCTGTCGTTACAAATCTTACTGTTCGGCTCTCGGAAGGACGATCCTGATCGAGCCGACAAACGAATTGGAAAAAACATATGAAACGTTGCTGTGTATGGAAGCCGCGATCATGCAGGCTTTGACCCCGGGAGCTGTTCTGAGCGATGTCTATAGGGCGGGAATTGATTACTTGAAGAAGAATGCTCCGGAGTTGGTGGACAAAATTGCTCCCGGTCCTTTTGGATTCTCTACAGGCTTGGAGTTCCGTGAAGGAACGTACACCATCAGTCCGAAATCCAACGCTGTTGTGAAGCAGAACATGGTTTTCGTCATTAACGTGGGTTTGAATAATCTGGCGAATAAATCCAAGAGAGGAGATGTAGCTAAGGATGCTGCTCTCTTCATCAGCGATACTGTTTTGGTTTGTGAATCCGGTCCAGCCGAGAACCTCACGACCGCCGCGAAGAACAGAGTCAAGAGTTTCGTTATTCGCGTTGAACAGGAAGAAAGGAAACCAGTTAATGAGATCCTTCAACAAGGACGTCAGAGAAGAAATGTTATCATGGAGGAACAGACTCGTCACAAGATGACCAATGAGGACAAGAGGAAAAAGAAGCAAGATGAAATCGCAGAAAGGTTGAATGAGGAAGCTAGAGCTCGGTTGGCAGGACTTACAACAGATAACAATGCTCCAGCAGCGAAGAAGTCCAACGTTTCCTACAAAATGCGGGAAAAAATGCCAGACGAGCAAGAGCTCCTGAAGCTTCAAGTTTATGTGGACAGAAGAAGCGACTCGATCATTGTCCCCATTTATGGAGTCCCTGTTCCTTTCCATATCTCGATGGTCAAGAACTGTTCTCATACTGAGGAAGGGGAGTACTTTTACCTGCGTATCAACTTCTTCCATCCTGGTTCCCAGATTGGCAGGGAAAACCAGAACTTCAGCCATCCGTTGTTGAATTTCATCAAGGAGTTGAGTTTTAGAGCTAGCAGCCTCAAGGAACCTGGGGAGTTGACTGCACCTTCTGAGAACTTGGTTACTGCTTTACGTCTCATCAAGGATCTTCAGAAGAAGTTCAGGACTCAGGAAGCAGAGGAGCGTGAGAAAGAAGGAGCTGTTAAGCAGGACAAGTTGAAGCTCAATCCTCCGGGATCTAAGATGGCTCCGAGGTTGAAGGATTTGTATGTTCGTCCTAACATCATTGCGAAGCGTGTGACCGGTACGCTGGAAGCTCATGTTAACGGATTTCGTTATCACTCCATCAGAGGAGACGATATTGATGTTCTTTACAACAACATTAAACATGCCTTCTTCCAACCCTGTGACAATGAGATGATTATTTTGTTGCATTTCCACTTGAAAAACCCCGTCCTTTGGGGAAAGAAGAAGTATATTGATGTTCAGTTCTTCACGGAAGTCGGTGAAATAACGACGGATCTGGGTAAATATCATCACATGCAAGATCGTGACGATATACAAAATGAACAACAGGAGAGAGAAATGAGAAAGAAGTTGAACGCAGCATTCCAGAATTTCTGCGAGAAAGTAACGCGCCAAACGAACGAAGCTGTTGATTTTGATCAGCCTTTTAACCAACTCGCTTTCTTCGGTGTGCCGTTCAGATCTTCCTGTACCTTGAAGCCGACTTCCTCGTGTCTTGTTAACTTGGCCGAATGGCCTCCACTCGTCATTACTCTGGATGAAGTGGAATTGGTTTCCTTTGAACGTGTCAGCTTCCAGATCCGTAACTTCGATATGGTCTTTATTTTCAAAGACTACAACAGAAAGGTCCAGACAATTAACTCTATTCCTTCTACTTCGTTGGACAGCATCAAGGATTGGTTGAATTCCTGTGACATTCGTTACTACGAAGGTATTCAGTCATTGAACTGGAACAACATTATGAAAACGATCATCAAGGATCCGGAGGCGTTCTTCGAGAACGGTGGATGGAATTTCTTAAACTCTAATTCCGATGGGGAACAAGAAGAAGCGTCGGAAGAAAGTGAAGATGCTTATTCTCCGAGTGATGATGATGACGAGGTTTCTGGGGAAGATGATGACGATGACTCAGCGTCAGAAGGTATTAGTGAGGACGAAAGCTCCGAAGGCTCCTTGGACAGCGATGAAAGTTCCGGAAAGGATTGGTCGGATTTGGAGGAAGAGGCAGCTAGAGCTGACCGTGATAAAGAACGGGGAGAAGAACATCGTGTCGTCCACAAAAGCGTTCACAAAAGACCAAACTTCAAGGGTGGTCCTCCGCCGAAGAAGAGGAAATAAACTTTTCAATCTGTTATTTGTATAATGTTTGGTATATTCCCGACATTTTAAATCCCTCGTGGTCTCTGTTGTACTTTGTAATTGAGAAAGTTTCTTTGTGAATTTTGAGATGAAATGTAATGGTTTGGAACCATTGATACATTTGAAACTTTAGAGTGGGTTCTGGGGAATTATAGTTGAGATTTCAATGTAAAAAGGGTAATATGTCTAAATGTTGTGGTTTTAGATGGGAAAGTTACTAGTGAAGAAGAAACTCGGTGATGCTATCGAGAAGAACAAACTTAGAACTATCCAAAAGACTAAAGAGAAACGGAAAATCCCAGAGAAGGAGAAGTTGAAGGAGATCGCGGGAAAGACGTTGAATGTTGCTCCTGCTAAGAAGCCTAAGATAATTCTGAAGAAGAAATTAGGGAAGAATTCGAAAACCCAGAATGCTGACAGAAAGAAAGTCCAGAAAACTGGAGCTACTCCAGAGAAGAAAATCCAAAAATCTGATGTTTCTAATGGAAAGAAAGTGAAGTCACCTGTGGAAAAGATGAAAAGGAAAGTTGAGAATATTGGAACCTCGAAAGGTCTCAAGAAGCCCAGAGAGTCAGCTAAACCAGACGTTTATCCCGAGGGTTTCTGGATTCTGAGATACAAAACGACAGGTGACTCCAAAGCTGAGAGATGTCTGTTCTTGAAGCCTCACGATGGGAATGATAGAGGGTTGACAATATCCAACATCCCTCCTTTCTATGGAGACGTCGAAGTCAAGCGTCTTCTGGAGCAGTTTGTGGAAGAAGGAAAAGTCCTGAGTGTTTTCACCAAGAGAGGAACTGGAAACCTGTTCTCCGGATTCAAAGTCATGGTTGCTTATTTCGATTCCGAATTATGGCTCCAGAAATTCCTCGAAAATGTGAAAAACTCGGACCAAGTGAACTTGGACGAAGTTGGAGTAGAAGTTCCTGTCTTAGGAATGAAAAGTGAGTTTGGATTTAAATGTGAATGAGTCAATTCTCGGTTTTAGAATATGCTGTCGAGTACAACAAACAATTTAAACCAGTGAAAACTTTACGAGAAGAAGTCGAAAAAGCGATTGGTGCTTATGATCAAAATGTCTCGGATGAGAAAGAAGCGAAAGAAAAAGAATCCCAAGTCGACGAAGAAGGATGGACGACAGTCGTTGCTGGAAGAAAGGGAGCTTTCAAAGCACCGAAAGGACTCAGAAAGAAAATCCTGCAGAACAAAGCTGTGGAGAAAGTTCAATCAAAGCCTTCTGAAGATCAGTTTTATGCTCAGGGCAAGAAAATTGCCAAAAATGAAGCGGCTCAGAATGTCCATAAGAAGTTCGAAGAAAGCAAGAAGAAAATTGCGGAACTTCGAGCGAAAAGAAAGTTTAATCCTATTTGAATTTTTAGGAGTATTGTTGATTATTTGAAATTATGTTGATAACTGTTGAGTTTAATGAATTTAAAGATTTTAAAATTCTGGTGGTTTAGATTTTCGAGATTCTACTAGCAGTTGAGCTCGATCAATTTTCCTAAATTTTGTTGATGATTGGCTTTAATTTTCCTGAATTTCACTGATAATAGTTAATTTCAATGAGAAAAGAAGGAGGTCTTGAGCTAAATGAGACCAGTGAGAGAAGACGATCGGCCGGACGAACTGGTTCCTGCTTATAGGTATATAGATTTTTTGTGCTTTGTCTCAAGTTAATCAATCGCCAAGGAAGTTTTTCGGGAAATGGCGGCGAGGATTTTTCTGAGAAATTTTGGAGGAAAGGATTCTGGAAGAAGATTCTTTTCTATCAGACCGTTGACTTTGCCGATAAAAAGAGTAGGTTCCTGGATAGGGAAAAACCCTTTGGGATTTATCACTAGAATTCGAGATTGAAGAAAATTGATTTCTTTGATTTTTTATATATTTTAAATTAAAGGAGTCTAAAATTTTGATTCTTTGAATATGTTTGAAAGTTATTTGAGTGTTAGGAATTGAGGAAATTAATTTATATAACTTCGATATAATCTGAAAAATCAAGAATCCGAAGAATTTGAAATACTATTAGACGTGGTAGATCTGGAGTCGGAAAAAGCATGAACTTTAATTTCGCTAAAGGATTTGATAAATTAATTTTCTTAACTCTTTTGAAATATGAATTTCTCTTTTCAGATTCCTCACGCCAAGTATGGAGGTCGTCATACCGTCACGGTCCTTCCTGGAGACGGGATCGGACCAGAGATGCTTGAACATGTAAAGAGGATCTTCGCTTTTGCTCATGTAAGTTATTCATTGTTAGTCTCGTAATTTTGTTTTTACTTTTACAGGTTCCCGTTGACTTTGAGGTGATCGAACTAGACTCCAGAGACGTCTCTGAACACGCTCTGGATAACGCGATAATGGCGATTCAGAGGAATGGGGTGGCACTCAAGGGAAACATCGAGACGAAATTCGACAATCCTGAATCCAAATCCAGGAATGTCGAGCTTCGAAGGAGATTGGACCTTTTCGCCAACGTCCTCCACTGTGTCTCCATTCCTACAGTAAAATGCAAACACAACGATCTGGATATTGTTTTGATCAGAGAAAACACAGAAGGAGAGTATTCCGGATTGGAACACGAATCCGTCAAGGGCGTCGTCGAGTCCATCAAGGTTGGTTTGTGGTTTCACATAGTTGTGTCAATTTTGGAGGGAAACTATAAATTTTTATTATTACTAGTGATATCAGTTTCTCATTGTATCGATTTTTGGAGAGGACTATTGATTTATATTATTACTCATCATTGTTTATATTTGGTTATATTAATTCCTCAGCCACATTGATTTCTTGTGATTGATTGTATCAATTCTCCGAGGAGATTGTTGAAAGAAGATCGATTTTCTGAATGCAAAAAGAAAGATATGTGCAGCTCCTGTTTTACGAATTCATTTCTCTTTTTTGTATTAATATGATATGTCCCTTTCTATAATAATGTGATGGGATGGTCTTTGTTCGACTTTGTTTTTGATTATTTTAGTCGTTCTTTGTGTTCCTCTACTTCCGAATTTATCAGTTTCTTGATTACCAACAAATAAGAAGAAGAAAATCAATGAATTTCCACAGATTTAGGAAATTTCAATCTCAGATTTTGTAATTTTTATCCATATTTGTTGATAATCAAGAACACTGTAATTTTACAAATTCAGACAACCAGAATTCCAAAAATTCGTGTCGAGATAGTTCCGTAGAAATTTTATTTTTGATTTTTACAGTAGAATTTACCAATGGAAGAGACCATTATTGTTGACGTTGATTTGTCCGATGAAGAACCTGTTTTTTTCCGATCGAGTGTAATTTCTTTGGTTAAAAAAATTTATCCGGATTTTTCGGATTCCGAGGCTGATACTGTGCAATTAGAGGTTTGTTTTCTGGGAAATTTCATTCAAAACTCTTCGATTCCAGAAACCAAAACACGGATTGACTAACAAAACATATTTTTTGAATTTTAATCAAATTTCGAAAAAGAGATTGGTACTCAGAATTGATGGGAAAAATACGGAAGAATATATCGACAGAAGTTTCGAATTCTTTGCGATTTGTCTTCTCTCAAAAAGCTCCCTCGCTTCAAAGATTTTACTGAAATTCAACAATGGGATGATTTCTGAATTTCTTCCTGGGAAGGAATTAACTCCTGGAGAAATTACAAGTCGCAATATATCGAAGGAAGTCAAGGATTACGGTATAACGAAGAAAATAGCTATTCATCTAGCCTCTCTTCACAAAGTCGACATCGAGAAAATCCCGGAAATTTCCGAAAGAAAACCTTTCATATTAAACAACATGCAACTGTACTACAATAAGGTTCCGGAGAAATTCTCCAAAAAAGAAAACCAAGAAAAATTCGAAGATTATTTCAAAACAAAAAACGTCGGAAAAGATGTTTCTGAGCTTTCTACAGTAATCGAGGAAGATTGTCGTAAACTTTTCTGTTTGGGACACAACGATCTCGTTATTGGGAATCTTCTATATGATGCAGAAGAAGGAAATGTGAAATTCATCGATTTTGAATATGTAGAGAAAAATTTCAAGCAAGCTGATATAGGAAATCTTTTTACAGGATCAGTAGAAATTTCCACGAAAGCAGATTACGATTCTGGATTTTCTCCCGAAGGCAAAAGGAATTTTATTAAGATGTACTTGGAAGAGTTTGGTTTTTCTGGAGAAGAATTAGAAAAAGAAGTAGAAATTTGGATGAAGGAAATTACGGTATTCGAAGCAGCAGCACATCTGCTTTGGAGTGTCTGGGCTCTCTTCCAGGCCGAACACAGTCCTCATGATTTCGATTTTATCGGATATGCCATTCATAGACACAAGATGTTCGAGACTAAATTTGAGTGCAAAAGTAATTAAAAATCAAATAGTCCTCATGATTTGTCTTATTCAACATGTCATTCCTGAGAAAATATCCCATGCTAAATTCGAACCTTAAAAAGTTAAAAACATAATAAACTATTTTTTTCACTGAAAATCGGGGAACTAAATTATTGTGCTAGTACAAATTGTATTGTTAAAAATCCATCCTAAAATAATCATTTGAAAAAATTTAAATTTAAATGCAATTTATCTTAGATTGTGACACGTCAAAGTATCGAGAAAATCGCCAAATTCGCCTTCGAATATGCCGTTGCAAACAACAGGAACAAGATCACCGCTGTCCACAAAGCTAACATCCAGAAACTCGGAGATGGACTTTTCCTCAAAGTCTGTAGAGAAATGGCCCAAAAGGATTATCCTCAAATCCAGTTCGAATCCATGATCGTCGACAATGCTTCCGTAAGTTTTTTAAAATCAATGTCACCCGAGTAATATAGAAACACCACTTAAATCTCTCACAAGGCCCGAAGAGAAATTAAAAAGTTCCTATCGTTCAGTTAAAATTCTTCTAAACCCAAAAACTCTTCAGATGCAACTTGTTTCCCGACCTCAACAATTCAACAACGGAGTAATGCTGATGCCCAATCTCTACGGAAACATCATCTCAAACATCGCTTGCGGTCTTGTCGGAGGTCCTGGCTTAGTCTCCGGAATGAACATCGGAGAAAAATACGCCGTCTTCGAAACTGGTACCAGAAACACCGGAACAAGTTTAGCTGGAAAAGATGTTGCCAACCCCACTGCCTTCATCAGAGCCGCTATCGACATGCTCCGATATCTCGAACACGATAATCTCGCCGACAAACTATCTGATGCTCTTCTCGAAGCTTTGACTGTCCAGAAACTCCACACTTCTGACATCGGCGGAAATTGCAAAGCTTCTGAACTCATCAACGGTGTCATTGAAAATCTTCGTGATTAACTTAGGAAACTCGAAACTTTTCATTAGTTTTCATTTCAAGAGACAATTCAATTAGTATTTTAGCCCTGACCAATAAAACAGAAATAAATACTTTTCTTCCCAAAAAATTATTATTACGAAAGAGAAATTTCCGCGAATTCTTTCGCAATCTTCACAGCTTCATCCAGTTTCTCAATCTTATCACCGTTGGCCTGCGCTTGGACATCCTTTCCTCCTCCACGACCTCCGATAACTTCACAGACTTTGTTAATCCAATCCGGGGCCTTGAATCCACTGTCAACAAGAGATTTGTCAACTTTAGCAAGAATCGCAACTTTTCCAATGTCCTCATTTACAGAAAGAGCCATCAGGGCTTTGGCTTTAGTAACTTGTTTCAATGCGGCATCCAAAGCTTTGCCATCAGCACCGGGAGTGAAAACATGAACAACGACCTTCTGATCTCCCACTTCTTGATCCAATTTCTTAGCTTCTTCAACAACTTGCTTCTGGACAGCAGATTTAGCTTCTTTCGCATAAGTATCCAACAATTTCTGGGCAGATTTGGTAAGTTCTCTTATGGCTTCCTTTCTCCAGTATGGCAAAGTCATAGGATTAAGATCCGCAATGAACGCATTCAACTCCTTAACAGTTTTCTTGTATCGAGCGGTATCCTTAAAGATTTCCGGGTCCTTCTGAATTCTGTCATGAAGTTCCTTAATTATGTTCTCTTGTTTATGTGCATCTCTCAAAAGCCTTTCAGCTCCAGGGCCAGTATAAGCAACGATTCGACGAATTCCCTTAGCAATTGCCTCTTCCGATGAAATGACGAGCTTACCAATATGCCCAACATTTTTCAAATGAGTTCCACCGCAAAATTCAACAGAAGTAGATAATCCAAGATCAGAACTGGGGTTCTCAAGTAGTTTCTCGACTGGAACTCCAACACAAACAACTCTAACCGGATCCGGATAAGCTTCGTCGAAAACAGCACGAAGACCATTAATTTCCTTCGCTTCAGCAAGTTTACATTCCTTGGCATACACTGGATTGTGCGTGTCGATCAATTTTTGGGCAATTTCTTCGGCATCTTTAACTTGTTGGGTTGTCAAAGCTCCTTTGGCACTAAAATCAAATCTCATTCTATCAGGAAGAACAATAGATCCTTTCTGATCGACTTCATTCAAGATTTTCATTAGAGAATGGTTAAGGACGTGGGTACCGGTATGGTTCTTCATGATCAGTTTGCGTCTGGGTTCATCAAATTCTTGATAAACTTCGTCTCCAATCTTGAAGCTCCCTTCTGAGGATCCAGCAAAAACAATGTAGCCACCACGAACTTGAGTGTTAGTTACGTTAAATTGGGCATCTTCTCCAACTTTCGTAAAGTAACCAATATCGTAGACCTGTCCTCCTTGCTCAGCATAGAAACAAGTCTTATCCAAAATCAAAGCTCCTTCGTCTCCAGCTCCTAGATGGTCCACAAATTGTCCATCTTTCCTAATTGCAAGAATTTTTCCCGTTGTTTTCTCAAAATCTAGAAAAATCAAAATACAAAACAATCATCCAATTAAAAACTTACGATAATCCGCTTCCAACCCCTTCTTATCTTCATCAGCAGTATATTTATACTTGGGAGAATCGTCTGTAATTGGAACCTTCTTGGATTGAAGCTCAGCAATGGAATGAACATTCAAATCAACTGTATCTCTGATCTTATCTGTCTTGGCAGAAGACAATTCAACAGCTTTCTTTCTGCACTCTTCATAATTATCCAAATCGACATGAAGACCATGTTCTTCAGCCATCAGCTGAGTCAAATCAATGGGGAATCCATAAGTATCGTACAATCTCCAAGCGATATCACCAGGGAACTTCTTTTCTCCTTCTGGAAGAGCTTTGACTGCCTTCTGGAACAAAACACGTCCACGAGAAAGAGTTCTCAAGAACTGAGCTTCCTCGTCGTTGATGATATCCTGCGTAGTTTCCGGATCCTTCTTCAATTCGGGGAAAGTGTCTCCAAGTAATCCAATGACAACAGGAACAAGGGAAGCAAAGAATCCAGGCTTGGCGTTGAGTTTCTCAGTTGCATAGCGAACTCCACGACGAAGAATTCTTCGAAGAACATAACCTCTTCCAGTATTATCGGGTCTTCCTCCGTCGGCAAGAGCAACGGTCAGTGTACGAATATGATCTCCAACAACTCGATAAGCCATATCAACTCCGTCAGTATCTTCAGCTCCGACTTTTCCTGTGTATGGACGGATCCCTGTTCCGTTTCGGATAGCATCGAAGATGGGAGTGAAGAAATCGGTGTCATAATTGGAGACTTTGTTTTGAACAACAGCAACCAAGCGTTCCAAACCAAGACCACAATCAATGTGTTTCTTTGGGAGAGGCTTGAGAGAACCACCTTCCTCTCTGAAAGGATAGGTTTTATAGAATCTCGCAAATTTCATATAAAGATTCTCACCTGTTGAATTGCATAAAGACCAAATTCCAGATCTCAACGACCATAGGATCGTCGGCATTGACCAGCTGAGAGGCATCTCTATTGCCGATTCTGTCGTAATGGATTTCGGAACACGGTCCACAAGGTCCGACGTCTCCCATCTCCCAGAAGTTGTCCTTCATCCCGAAAGGAATAATCCTGCTGGAAGGAAGCCCAATATCCAGCCAGATTTGCCGACATTCTTCATCAGCTGGCAGTCCATTGGCCTCATCTCCTCCGAAATAAGACACGTAAAGCCTGTCGCCGGCGATTCCCAAATCCTTCGTCAAGTACTCCCAGGCCCAGTTGCAGACTTCCTTCTTAAAATAATCTCCAAAAGACCAGTTTCCAAGCATTTCGAAGTAAGTGTGATGGTAGACATCCTTTCCGACGTCATCCAAGTCGTTGTGCTTGCCACCAGCACGGATGCACTTCTGGGAGTTCACGGCACGGGTGAGTTTCGCCAAGTCACTCGCCGGATCTACAACTCCTTGGAAGATCGGTTTGAACTGAAGGATTTGCATGTGGAAAGGCGATGAAAATGAACACAAACCTGGTTCATTCCGGCGTTGGCGAAGAGGAGAGTCGGATCATCGTGAGGGATCGTGGAGGAGGAATGCACGTAGACGTGTTCCTTTTTGTCTTTGAAAAAATCAATAAACGAAGAACGGACTTCGTTTCCACTCAGAAACTTCATTCTCGGACTCAGTACCCGAACAGATCTGAAATCAGAAAAATAAATGAAAGTTACAACGAGGGAGGAGAGTTTAAAAAGGATTTTGGGACAGATGAGCAATGATGCAACTTGGCGAAATCGAGGTCCCGCTTTTCGCTACGAGAGAAACCAAACCCAATGCTGTGAAAGTCAGTCGGAAAATTTCATTGTAAATTTAATAAACATTAACAAAAACACTTTCTGTAAAATTTTACAGAAAAACCAGAAGGCGATAAAGTGGAAGAAATAGTTTTACATATTAGAAGGATAGATTATTAGATTTTTTGAGGTTTCCACGACGAAAATCTCTTGGAATTCCTTGAAATTGTTCGCGACTTTCTGGAGTTTAGTGCAAACTTCTAAGATCTTCCAGAATCTGGCAGAAAATGTAAAATCTAAGCATTCTAGGAGGTTTAAATGGGTGTCGAACCGATTTCATAAGAACGCCCACCTCTATTTTTATATTAATATGATATCATCAGAGATCATTTGACCATTAAAAAATTTTGATAAAGTTTGACTTCTCCCTACAAAAATTTGTTTTGATCGGATATGCTTTTTAGCTTGAAAGAACTTTATTTGTTTTTATTTCTGAAAGCAAAGCAGTTTGGAATGTCTTAATCAACCCTAGTCCTCTTCTCATCGTTACAGTGTCTTATTACTGAACATTATCTCTGAGGGAGACTCCATAGCACAACGGTTCTGTCGGCACTCGTTGAGAGGAAAGTGAATTCTTGAGGATGCCATCTGCACTGGATGATTTTGTCGTTGTGCTCGGCCACAGGCAAGTACATCAAGGGACTCGTCAAGTCCCCTCTCATGTCTGTGATCACGATCCTCCTGTCGTAAGACCCACTTAGAAGGTAGTAGGCGGCGTTTGAGAACCTGACGGTCCGGACTTCGTCTCCGTGGGGTCGGAAAGTTTGGATCACTCTGCCTCCCGTGATGTCATAGAGCATCACAGAGGCGTCTTCGTGACCGCTGACGAGTAGCTTCCCCGAGGGATCCACACAAACTGAAGTCACAGGAGCATCTGGAACATCAAATATTTTTAGATTTCAATCAAGATCCTGATCACAACTAAATTTAAAAACCTACTTGTTGTTCTCGGATTTGGCATAATGACGTTGACTGCGTTGCCGGCCCTCAAATCCCAGAATCGAACGGACTTGTCCTGGGAACAACTCACGAACGAGAACCCTCCCCAGTTGTACAACCCCAAGATAGGGGCACTATGTCCGGTGAGTTCCTTGAAAGTCTGACCCGTGGTGCAATCTGTCAAGCAAATGTGGCAGTTCCCGGCGCCCCCAGAAACCAGAACAGGGGCTCTGCTGGAATCGTCCATGAAAATAAGCTCTCTGACAGTTCCGTCGTGCATTGTCAACTCCAATTCGGCTCCTATTTTGCATTCTTCTGAATTAAAAGACATCAATCTCAAAGTCTTGTCGTTCGATCCGGTCGCGATCATGTCCCCGGAACCCGAAAACCCACAGCAATATACCGATCCCCGATGTTGCTTGGGTCTCGAAAGACTTATTTCTGGGGCAAAAGGTAGCTGTCTAGACATCGAAGCAGTTTTCCTAACATCAGGGTACTTGCAGATCAGCAATTGTTTCGAGTTCGTTCCCACAGCGAAATACTTTCCGGAGGGATGGAAAGCCACCGCCCTGATGGCTTGGGAGTCGTCGTATCGACAGAGAGGCACGAACTGGACCGGCAAGGGGTTCATGGGGAGCTGATGGGACACCATGGGTAGGGGCATCGGTTGGGGCTGAGGTAAGGGCATCGGCTGAGATAATGGCATCGATGGTGGATTGTAGACCCCCATCATGGACTGCGGTCTCGACATGGGGTCATATGGATTCATTGATGGAGCTGCAGGCATGATCGTCGACATCGGTCTGTTTGACATCATCATGTATGGATCTGTCATGGGAGGAATCATCCCGTCGTAGGAAGGTGGTCTCGGCATGGGCGGAGGAACGCTTGTTCTCTGACGAACGGAGAACTCTTGGAATAGCCTGGATTTCGTCATAGGGTTATCGAAGGGGGTCTCCGCGGTTGGAGTACTCAGTTCGGGGACCGGAGGCAAGGGGTTCACTTTTTGGCCTTGGGATCTCCTCGTGATGCACTCCAACTCCCTTCTGGGATCGTTGAGACTGGGGTTCAGAGTTAAGGATCCAGTTGCTGCTGGTCGACTCGTTTTCGTTAATTCCGAATTTTCAAACATGTTCGAAATAATCTGGCTCTGTTGCATCGCGGCTTCTCCAGGGATCTGGCTCTGGATCGAGAAGCCCACATCCGGCATCATGGATTGGCTCATCGGATGAGCTATCCTTTCCCGCTTAGATCTTGACATCATACTGGCTTCCATCGCGAAACTCGAACTCATCGGGGGAAGAATCAGGGACTGGGTCATTTTTTGAGCACATTTCAGTCTGCTCACAGGGACGAGGTTGTGGGGGAAATGCCCCCCTGGCTTCACCGGGGTCTGAAGGATGTGCTCTGTCCATTGGGCCTCGAGTTTCGGTTTCTTGAGTCCCTCGATTTTGAAATCCAATGTTTTCTGCTGGAAAGGCATTGTGAACTGGGCTCTCTCAACAGCTTCCAGCCATGAAACAAGAGAAAGATCGTTTCCGGAGAGCCTGGCTCGAGTTGAAAGGACTTTTGTGAATTGCGGACCCGCTTCGCAAGCTGGAAATTCTCTTTGAGGAAAATTGGTATATAAAAAGTCGAAATATAGCCCATTTAAACTTTAAAAGGCTCATCCTTGTTTCGGCAAGGAGATCTGATCACGAAAATATTATTTTTTGACTACATGAGAATGAATGAAATTTTCTTGTGAAAATAACTAACACGAAAATGGCGTTAATTTCTTATGCTTTGATGAAATGAAGGAATTTATATTTGTTCTTTCTATTACATTGAATTATATTCTGAGGAATCAAGAAAAATTACCCGTCTTGTTCCCCAGAGCCTGGGCTTGACAGAAGTCGATACAAGCTTCGTAGAAAATTCCCTTCGTGATCAGCTGGACTAGCCTCTCATTCACGGCATACTCCTGTTCCAGTTTCGGATTCAAGTCCACCAACAAATTTTTCACAAGAGGGCAAACTTTGTGGAAACACTCCACTCTGGCGGCAGATGGATTCCAATGCTTGAAATCTGCGTGATCCGACAGCTTAGGCAAAGTCAACAAAGCACATAGTTGTCTGTAGTCCTCTGGAGTAGGACAAATATGCTCCAAGTCCTTGAGACATTCCACGATCTCTTCCACAGCGAAGTCGTTGTCGTGCATCGGTCCCGGTTCTTGTTTGAGACAGAGCAGTTCGAAGTACTTGAACTTTGTGACCAAATAACGGAAGCTTCGGAAATCGAATTCTTGGACTTCTTTCAAGGGATCCACGAAGTCGAGGACGTTGTCCCACTGTCCATCGAGGATCAGTTGACGAAGGAAAAGGATGTCGTCGCTGAATTCCCCGTTGATTAGACCAGTTTCTCTTTCAAGAGATAACTGAAAATGAAAATTGAGAAGGGATAATTGAAATTTGTAATTTTCACACATTTTATACAAAACAACACATTTAGTTCTCTAAAAGTAATTTAAAACTTCTTAAAGCACTTTTATAAAACTTGAAAAAGAATAATTGGTATAATATGGTGCTATATCGTCGGCAAAGATAAATACGAGACTATCCATACTGATCAATTTTAATCGTATAGAATCACACCATATCGATTAATTTCAACGATATGGAGTCGTTACATAGTAATTCACTTCGACGGTATAGGATCGTCCTATATAAATCAATTTCGACAATAGAGTCACTCAATACTGAATGCATATTTTTCAAATTCTGCAAAATATCTAATATCTTTAACTGCGGTCTGAAGAATCGAGTACATTATTTTATATAAAAATTTAACTTTTAATAAAACCCATATATAGGAAATTCAATCTCCAAGAAATCTCACTAACCTGCGTGATATGCAGTCCCCTTGTCTCCAAGTACTCCAATATCGCTTTCAAAACATCTCGTTCCGGTAATATAAAGGAAACTGACGAAACCATTTTCGGTCATTTAAAGATTAAAGTGGAAATCCAGAACTATTTGAAGGTATTCCCGACTGTTGAAAGATGCAGAAATATTCGAAGACAGTTCCGATTATTTAATAAGTTAGAAACTTTCCGAAATAGTTTCGATTATTTAAAATTTTGAAACTAGCTAAGGGCATTTCGCTAAGCTCTCGAAAATGCATGAGCCGAAATGGCAGCTGCCCGTCGACGAGCCTGGGGTTCGACAAGACAAGTCCGGCTTCACAGAGGAAAGTCTGTCCACAAAAGGGAAACTCTGGCTTCAAAAAGGCAATTCTGGTTTTAAAGAGGCAAGTCTGTCCGGGACGAGGTCAGCTGCGGAATTCCTTTCTTGCTAGTTTCCGGTCCTTTCTGGATGAATCCGAAAAAGGAAAGACGGGTCGATTGTCAATTGAATTGGAACGACTAGTGTCCTCCGAACTGTTTTCGGTAATTCGAGACCGGTCAGCAGGACGGACATTTTTATTTTATTTGTTCATCATTAGGAATTTCTGAAATCGATCACAACGTGAATTTTTTATTTCCCAAGAATTAAATTTTGGCGCTTTTCTGTTGTCTTTGTTTCCAGAAAGCTTCGACGTTGAGGGACTGTTCGTAGAATTTGCCGAAAGGATCAACCAACTCGGAACGGAGGAAGCGGCCGGGGCGAGGTGGGGGTGGGGGATCTCCTCGAGTGTTCCTGGAAAGAGTCGAACTTCAAATTAAGAAAATTAAATTTCAAGTTTCAAGAAAACAGAAAACTTCCAATTTAAGAGAAAATTGGGTTTTAAATTACAAACCCCAAGGAAAAGAGAATGTCACTAACCTCGATACGAATCCTAATCTACTGAGATTGTCCACAGATCGACTCTTGGGTCCGACCCTGATGAGGGTGTCTCCGAATGCCCGGAACCTAGGTTCTTCTAGAGCCCTCGGGAGATCGTTGACAGAATACCTCTTGTTCCTCAGGTAAGGAGGGACGTTCAAGCCCCCCAAGGATCCGGAGAGGAACCCTGCCGCGAGATTGGCCGCGTCCGAATCCCTGTCCTGGGAGTTGCTCCGCAACCTCGATTTCAACTCGCTCTGGAGTCTTCTCGAGGGTAGGGTCCCGTGGATTTCCGTGTTTATGTTCCTCGGCTCGATGAGTCCATTGACGAACAACCTTTCTTCGAGGTTGCTGATGGTCTTCTGGTTCTCCGGTCTCCCTATCAGCAATTGCAGATTTGCTTGAAGAACAGCCGCGGATTCCGGGCAATCGCATCTGTAGCAGTGGACATGCATGGGATTCCTCATCTCAGGGTTCAGAACCAGCATCACGACTCCAACCACGTCGTCGAATGGAGGCTTCCCAGTCATACTGTAAGTGATGCAATTCGCAGCAACTCCAATTTTCACCAACTGCATCTTCATCTTGCCTGCTTTCGACAGTGTCAGGACCGATTGCACCAACTTCAGGCCCTTTGTCGAGACCTGAAAGGGGAAACCAATGAAACAAATTTTAAAAATAAATAAGAAAATTAAATATCCAAAAAGCTAATAACATTTTCCGGAAAAATTACGAAAAAGTTTATTTTCAATTTGCCATTCTCTATGAAAATTTAAAAATCAAGGAGTTTTAAAGTTTAGAACCAAGGAACTAAAAACTGACCTGTACAGTAGCCTTGTTGGGGGACTTCCTGAAGCTCTCCCTCAACAACTGTCTCATTACCGGCAAGACGACGTTCTGGCCTCTGACTCCTTCGGCTTCCTTGGAACCCAGGTACCAAACGTAAAAATGAGATTTTGCCGTAGCGTTCGTTTTCCACAACCAAACCATTTTTAAAAATCCAATACTTTCAAAAAACGAATTCACGTCTTAGTCATAGTCGTTTTTGAAAATCACGACAATAACGTTCAACGGACTTTACGAATCCTTGTCGAGGAAAGCTTTTGGGGTGATTTCGCGAGGGATTTTCAGAACACTGACAGAAGTGTCAATCATCCGAGTTCCATCGGCCAAGTCAAAAGCTTTCGAAGGAGGATTCGAATTTAGATCTTTGGAGGTTGGGATAGCCATAATCGGACGAAACTCAGAAAAGAACAATATGGAATAAATATGAAACTAATATGAAACTAATATAAAACAAAATTTCTGAATTTTTACGTAAAATAATTTCGAAATTTCTTATTATTGAAATAAAAATAATCTACAAATTGCATTATTCACTCGGTGGACTGATAGTTGATAATGGAAATAGGAAGAGGAATAGAATTCCGGAAATAAAACAAAAAGTCTGTATTTATTGAAGGAAATAGAAAGGTTTTTTGCAACTTTTTCCTT
>VOSG01000296.1:0-45185 GCA_009761265.1 Halicephalobus sp. NKZ332
GTTCAAGGATAGACTCTGGGATTGGATTATGAGCACAGTGGTGAGGAATGAGGTAGGCAAAAAACTTGATCTATTGGAGATTTCTGGACTTTTATTTTTTATTTTTTATTTCCATCAAGAAAAAGTTCAGGATGGAGGAAGGGAGAAAGTTATTCCACAAAATAGCGAATATAAACAAATCTTGTTCGAAACTGTTATTTTCCAATCTTGGTTATTAAGAAAAGGAAGTAATGAAAATCCGATTTTATCTTAAAACGACAATTTAGAATCTAATCTTCCTACAATCAAATTCACAATGGTAACAGTGATTTCCCTTATAGTTCACTATCATTTTTTGTAAAATCGAAAATATTTGAGCAAAAAGTTGGAAACTCAGTCTTTTTGTACTTGAGCGAACATACTTCAGATATGTTTTTATTTTTTTCTGTTGATGGGCTGCCGTTTGTGTCGTTAGAAAAACAATCTAATAGTTCCGTTATCATTAAGGAATAACGCTCATTCCACTCTTATTTCACCTTCTTTCCACTCTCATTTTACTCTTCATATCTAATAGTTGAGATTTGTTTTTTCCTATTTAAAGATTATAGCTCTCTCCTGCATTGATCATATGGAATGATATATTACGTGAACTGACGAAGCTACTTGGAGTTTTATTGAAACTAAGTAGTAAATATTTAATTTCTCTCATCAATCCTTGTTGTATTTTCTTTAAATTCAATTATGGGAAGATCACGTCAGAGTGCTGTCTGGGATTTTTTCAAGTCCTCTAATAGTTCACGAGGAATTATCTGTAATTTTTGTGGTACCAAAATTCAAACTGCTCAATCGTATAATGCGAAAAGGCACTTGCAATGCTTTCACCCCGAGATTCATGCTCAAGTGGAAGCTGAAGACAAAGCTCTGAAGTGTATGGAGAAACCGAAAGTAAAGAAAGCCAGATTGGAGTTTAAATCAAAGCGTAGCTCGAATATTAATGAGTGAGTTCTGACATACATTGAATACATATTAGTAATTAAACTTGCAATTTTATTTAGATTAGAAATGCATAAGACTAATTGTGCGAGACTTCTAGCTCGTCCTGATGTTACACCTCAGTTATTTCATACACCGGAGTTTAGAAACTTTATTTATAACTACAGGAAAGGTTCTAAGGTTCGTTCTTATCAGTTAAGATGATACTTTTCGTTATGCTGAAAAAACTAACTTTTAGTTTCCTAAATCAAATGATAAAATTATAAAATGCATAAAGGATGAAGCTAACAAATGCAGCAATAAGATAAAGGATATTTTAAGTTCTCGCAAGTCTGAACTATCTCTGAATATATTTGAATTTTATAATTGCTACACGCATAAGGAAAACCTTGGAATATTGGTTCATTTCTTTGATGAAAAATTTGAGCTAAGGAATGCCGTACTTACCTTGGAATATCGTGATTTCAATTCGCTGACCTACGAAGATCTAATTATCATATTAAAAGCGTACGATTTGAATGTTGGACATGTTTGTCACGTCATCATTACTCATCCTCCATGGATATTTTGGCCATATGAAGATTTCGAAAAACTCTTAAAAGAACTCAAGTCTCGGAATTCATTTCTCCTTCATTATCCTGGGAGAAAGATTCCTTATTTTAATGATTACATAAAGAGGGCAATGACCTCAATTGTATCTGACATTAAAGATCAACTTTATGAACAGGAAATAATAACTGACAATCAATGGTCCCAATTGAGAGAGGAGTTTGAGGAGCTTACTTGTATCGATAAAGGATCTACTATATCTGAGATTTTTGCATTCCTGATGGATATAAAAGGAAAGATACAAAAAAAGTTAATAGAAGCTGATCCAGTTGGAATGGTTACGAAAAAAGCTTTGGAAGAATTCGATAAACACTTTGATCACTTCCTCAATTCACAGAATTATAATTTCAACCCTATTCTTATTCTAGCTGCAGTATTTGATCCAAGTCAGGCATTTAGTTTACGTGGAACTATGACAAATGATGAACTTGTTGAGTTGATACAAAAAGAAATGAATCTTAACTATTCTCCAATAGTCTCACTTTTTCCGAATACCTCAGGAAGTACTGTGCCTTTGCTCATGAATACACCCAAAAATTCGTTTCTAGAGGAGAAGAAGTCAGAGATACAATATTCAACTGCAGTAGATCCTGTAGCATTTATGATGAATAGTTTTCTGAGTGGAACGTATTTGAATTTTAAAGCTGTGGATTTTTGGAGAAATCCTCGGAGTGAACTCGAACCCCTTCAACGAATGGCTCTGACGATTTTGTCGATTCCAACTTCTGATTTCGCTGAAATAATAAAATCAGGCATATATGCCATGGGTGGATATGAAGATGGGAATGAGTTAATATCCTTAGACGTGGTCAACGATAGAATCATTATTTCTCAAAATAAATTCCTATTTGAATCAGCAAAAAGAGCCAGATTGGAGCCTGAACTCCAATGTATTTCGAATGCTGATGAGTGAGTATTATATTTCGAATGAATATTGATGACTCTAT
This sequence comes from Halicephalobus sp. NKZ332, assembly GCA_009761265.1. Lineage (NCBI taxonomy): Eukaryota > Metazoa > Nematoda > Chromadorea > Rhabditida > Panagrolaimidae > Halicephalobus > Halicephalobus sp. NKZ332. The sequence goes on from VOSG01000296.1 coordinate 2,529, forward strand.
TGATAATTAAATATTATTTAGATCGGCAAATCAAAAAGCTAACTATGCCAGAGTTCTGGCTCGTCCTGACGTACCGATAAAATTATTTGGAACTCCAGAATTTATAAAGTTTATATCTGACTACGAGAAAGAGTTCGAGGTTTGTTTTCATTAATTAAAACTACATTTTTTGTTACATGAAGATATCTCGATTTCAGCTCCCCAAATCAAATAATGAAATTATAGAATGCATAAAGGATGAAGCTAACAGATGCAGGAATAAGATAAAGGATATTCTAAATTCTCGAAAATCTGAATTATCTTTGAGTATATTTGAATTTTATGATGAATACATGGATAAGGAAAAACTTGGAATATTGGTTCATTTCTTTGATGAAAAATTCGAACTACGAAATATCATACTTGCTCTGGAACATGGTGATTGCAATTTACTTACACACGAAAAGCTAATTGATATATTAAAAGCAGATGGTTTGAATGTTGGACATGTTTGTCACGTTATAATTACTCATCCTCCATGGAGATCTTGGCCATATGAAGATTTCGAAAAATTTTTAAAAGAACTCAAGTCTCCGAATTCATTTCTCTTTCAGTATCCTGGGAGAAAGATTCCTTATTTTAATGATTATATAAAGGAGACAATGACCTTAATTATATCTGATAGATGTCAACTTTATATACAGAAAGTAATAACTTACAATCAATGGCCTCAATTGAGAGAGGAGTTCGAGGAGCTTACTTGTATCGACAAAGGATTAACCATATCCGAGATTTTTGCATTCCTGATGGATATAAAAGGAAAGATACAAAAAAAGTTAACGGAAGCTAATCGAGTTGGAATATTTGCGGGAAATGTTTTGAGAGAATTCGACCAAGAATTTGGTCGCTTCCTCAATCCACGGAATTATAATTTCAACCCTATTCTTATTCTAGCTGCAGTATTTGATCCAAGTCAGGCATTTGGTTTACGTGGAACTATGACAAATGATGGACTTGTTGAGTTGATACAAAAAGAAATGAATCTTAATTACCCTTCAATAGTCTCACCTTTTCCGACTACCTCAGAAAGTACTGTGCCTTTGCTCATGAATACACCCAAAAATTCGTTTCTAGAGGAGAAGAAAGCAGAGATACAATATTCAACTGCATTAGATTCTATAGCACCTATGGTGGATAGTTTTTTGAGTGGAAAATATTTAAATTTTAAAGCTGTGGATTTTTGGAGAAATCCCCCGGAAGAATTCGAACCTCTTCAACGAATGGCTCTGACGATTTTTTCGATTCCAACTTCTTCTGATTTCGCTGAACTAATAGAATTAGGCATATATACCATGGGTGGATATGAAGATGATAATGAGTTAAGATCTTTAAACGTGGTCAACGATAGAATCATTATTTCTCAAAATAAATTTCTCTATGAATAAATTTTAAATATATTCATAATCACTGCGAGAAGACTGTTCTCTACTCGAATCTTTGCTATTGTCTTCAAAATAATTGTTGTAGAATTGAAGATTTTTAATAAAGTAGTTAAATATTCATTTCTCACAGATATTTCTCATTCATTTTGTACTTGGATTAAATAAATCTTTTTGTCCCTTTGTTAAAGTATTCATATTATGTTATCATCACATTAAAAAATATCTCGAAGTCTGACTTTTGGTCACGAGTGCTTTCGCTTTACTCCTTGAAAGCGCGTATAATTCACGTCTTTCATAACGGAAGTAGTTCTTTCAATCATGTCTGTTATCAGTTTCAAGTTATTAACTTTTCTTAGTAAAAATCATCAAATATCGATATATGAGACGTAGAAGGAAATATTTCGAATCGTGGTAAGATTTCGTTATTAATAAATTTACTGACTTTTAACAATTTTCTTGGGATTCCGAACTCAAGAAAACTTCTGTTTCATGCACGAAAACAAATCATTTTACTCATGAAATTATCTATTGATTTTCTAATTATCGTGTTTCCTCTATTATTCATCCTTTCCGTGCACTTTTTAATTTCGTGATTTTAATATTTCAAAGTCACCTCAATCAGTCGATTCTTATAAAATCACTCTACACTTAAGAATTAAAATTGATCTTTCCTTTTTCGAAACTGGCAATACTTTGTTATCGGTCTTGGGAAGTGATATTTTGTAAAAATTGATGTAGATAAATTGGACAATGAGTAATTATTCGTCTTTTTATTTTCTTCTATCCTAGCTATAGATAAGTCAAAAGAATTATTCTCAATTTCTAACCTAACAATCGACTTAAGGTTAAGTATTGTTTCACAGAATCTTCTAGAAAATCTAATATGGAAAGTGAATCAGATTCTTCTGGTTCCAAGAGCAGTATCAAAGAAGAAATAGAATATGAAAGCTCAGACTCTTCAGAAGAACCAGAAGCAAAGAGAGCCAAATTGGAATTGGAACCTCAATGTAGCCTGAACACTGAAGAGTAAGTACTGCTGTATACTAGATTAATATTAGTAATGATTTTTATGATAATATTTCATTTAGACTTGATAAACAGAAAGCTAACTTTGCAAGAGCTCTGGTCGCATCTGGTGCTTCATTTAAAATAGTTACGACTCCAGAATTCAGAAAATTCGTTTCTGGGTACGAGAGAGGTTTCGAGGTTCGTTCTAATCAATTGTTTCCCTATATTGAGAAACTGTTTTTAGATTCCTAAATCGACGAAAGATATGGAAAAGTTTATTGAAAATGAAACTGAAAGATACAAAAAGAAGCTCAAAACTCTCCTCGATTCTCGCAAATCTGAAATATCGTTGAGCTTATTTTATTTTCCCGATAACTACAGGCATGATTACGATATTGGAGTATTAGTCCATTTCTTTGATGCAGAATGTAAACTGCGAAATGCCGTATTTTCTGTGGAAAGGGGCAGACGTTACCATAACGGTGGTTATTTTTCTTCAAGTTGCAATATCAGCTGTTCGCTAATTGACAAACAGATCACTAATGTACTGGAATCGTATGGCTTGGATATTAAACAAGTTCGTCATGTTATTTGTCATTATCAAGACTATCCTTTTAAATACAAAACATTTCACAAATTTCTTAAAGAAATCGAATCCCCTGAATTATTTCTTTCTGTGTATCTTGGAAAGAAGATTCTTTACTTCACTTATTATATAAAGAAGGCAATGCATTCGATAGTAAGGAATATTAAGCTGAAAGGGATAACTCAAGATAAACAATTCAAATTAGTTGAAGAGTTCGAGAAACTTCCCTGTGTTAAGAAAGAATCTACCATATCTGAGCTTTTTGTATTCTTACTGGATGTAAAAGGGGAAGTGCAGAAGAAAATAATAGAAGCTGATCCAGTTGGGACGTTCGGGAGTAAATATTTGGCGGCATTCAACGAAGAGTTTAATTGCTTCATCAATCCATGGAACAAGCATTTCAACTCGATTCTTATTCTAGCTGCAGCATTTGATCCAAGTCAGGCATGTGATTTGGATGGAATATTTGATTCAAATAAAACTACGAATAAGGATGATCTTGTTAAATTGATAACGAATGAACTTACCTTTAATTACTCATCAACCGACTCACACTTTCCGACTGTCGTACAAAATTCGTATCTAATGAAATGCATAAAATTTATGGTGAACAAGTTTTTGGATGAAGGACACTTAAACATTAAAGCTGTGGATTTTTGGAGAAATCCTCCAAGAGAACTCGAACCCCTTCAACGGATGGCCCTGACCATATTGTCGATCCCAACCTTTCCCCATTTAACTAAAAGTATAAATTCAAACAAATTCGACTCGGATGAGGGTGAATTCTGGTGTAATTCTCTAGACATGTTTCAAAGAAAGATAATAATCTCTCACAATAAATTCCTCTTCGATTAAATTATATATATATTTGTGGTATTTGTGGTATTTGCGGTTAGAGAATAATTCTCCGATAAAGTTCTTGTCATAGTTCTTAGAACCAGTAATGTCATAACATCAAGGTCTTAAATAAAATAATAGCAGTTGAAAGAACAAATTCAATTTCATAATCCTGTGTTCGAGTTAAAAAAGTTGTTTGTCTTTTTGATGGACACAGAAATTGTCATATCAGAGAGAAGTGATTTATTTCATTTTTGACAAGAAACGATCTTATTCTGTCTCTTGGACCTACGTTCTCTACTTGTTTCGTAACACAGTCCATTCAGTTATCTCAGCGATTTCGATTCACTTTCTTTCAATAAAAATCATGAAATTTATGTTGTCAAAAATATTTAGCTTTCAAAGTTCGATTTTTCATGACTATCCTTGACTTTTGAAATTTTAGGAAAATTATTCTTTCTCTTAACACAGGAGAGTCAATCAATCGCCAGTCGATAAAAATCCATTGAACTATGTTTTAGTCACTGTAATTTTCTTTCGTGCACTTTTTAATTCCGTGATTTCCCTCCGGTAATTTCGAATCCCAAAATTTTGAAATCACCTCATTCTACTCGTATTTAGTTCTCATGAAATTCCGTTTGTGTTTAGATGATAAAAGTCATCTTTCTTATTTCGAAACTAGGAATTTCCCAACTGCAGGAAAATCGATCCGAAACAAATTTAGGGGCCACTACAAACTCTCTAACAGTTAATTTAAGGTCGGATTCAACTAATATCCTGCAGAAGCTTCAAAAAATATGAAAATAGAATATGAAAGCTCAGACTCTTCAGAAGAACCGGAAGCAAAGAGAGCTAGGATAGAACCGGAACCTCAATGTAACTTCAGTCCTGAAGAGTGAGTTAAAATAAATATGTACTATTTTATAATTAAATTTAGACTGCACAAGCAAAGAGCTAACTTGACACAAGTTTTGATTTCTCATGGCACTTCATTAGAGTTTCTTACAACCTCAAAATTCCAAAATTTTATTTCAAATTACAAAAAAGGATTTAAGGTTTGGTTTTACCAGTTCAGTTTGTCTTTTTCATTAAAATGTCTTCTTTTAGCTTCCTGAAACCAACGATGAAGTGGTGGAAATTATTAAAGAAGAAGCTGAGAAATGCAGAGAGAGGATAAAATCTCTTCTGAAGTCTCGCAAGTCTGAACTGTGCTTAAATTTATTTTCTTTTATGAGTGAATATGATGTGTCTGGTGTTGGAATAATAGCTCATTTCTTCGACAAGGACTATAAACTTCACAGACTTTTACTCAAATTCGAAATATGCGACTTCTATGACCCTAGTGATGAATTGTACAAAGACCTCGTCAATATAACAGAACAGTACGAATTGGATATGAAAAGCATTCGGTACATTATCATCGATGATTATTTCGCTGAAATTAGAAGCGAGCTAGAAGATCCTGATGCATATGAATCTCTGTTTTCTGAGAAAGAAATCCATTATTTTGCTGATTTCGTAACAGAATCTATGCCTTCGATGTTCAGTGCGCAACACTGCAGTTACGGTGAACATATCACAATAACAAATGAAGAAAGATCTAAATTAGATGAAGAATTCAAGAAGATTACTTGTATAAGTAAGGAACCTACCATATCTGAGTTCTTTATGTCATTAATGGATGCAAAGGAGAAACTGAAAGAAAAGTCAGACGCAAAATATCCAGTCGGAGTACTTGTGAGAAGATTTTTAAATAAATTTACTAAAAAGTTTGATCGTTTCCTGAACCCAAGAAGGAAAAAATTCGCTTCCATTCTTATTCTAGCCACGGCATTTGATCCAAATCAGACATTTTGCTTACTTGCAGTCATGACAAAATCAGAACTCATCGATTTGATTAAAAAAGAAACGGATAATTTCTTTAGAGCAGAAGGAAATGCAGAGATACAAAATCTAGATTTCATAGAATCCATGGTGCATGATTTTGTAGATGGAAAATATTTTAATGTTGATCCTGTGGACTTTTGGAAAAGTCCTCCAAAAGAATTAGAACTTCTTCAACGAATAGCTTTGACGATATTCTCGATCCCGGTTTCTTCTTCTTTTGACAAAAGTGAATTTTCAGACGTGCAAGATCTATTTGACGAAAGCTGCAGGAATATGGAAGATGAATGTTCCCTGCAACTTGATAGTGTATTAGTCGATAGAATTATGATTAGTCAGGATGCATCTGTTTTTGGTTAAATACTGTATTTAAAAACTAATGAAAACATTTCTCTGACAAAATTGTCATTATCATTGGAATCGTTGCTATAATCTTTAAAAATTCTGCATGTTTATTATTTTCCACAATTCCAGAAATCCATTATAATTTGGCAGAAAAGTGATAATACAAAAAACGATGATGTTTAATAACCTGGAGGCGTTCTTGGCGGAGGACCTGAAACATTTAATTTCAACAGATTTATAGTTTCCAACAGAAACTTACAATGGGCACAACTTCCTGGGTCTCCAACTCCTCCGATCGGTCCAGGCAGTCCCACAGGCCCGGGGTTTCCGGGTCTTCCGGGTCGTCCAGGGTCTCCGCACGGACCCGGGGGTCCTGGGAAGTTGACTCCAGGCTCTCCAGAAGGACCCGGTCTTCCGGGCTGTCCGGGAGGTCCAATGGGTCCTGGGAGGCCCGGAGGGAGGATTCCAGGGTAGAGAGACCCTGGAGGACCAGCTGGACCAGGATTGCCGGGAGTTCCATTTTTGCCGGGGGGTCCTTGAGGACCTGGGATTCCTGGAGGACCACGGAGTCCTGGGGGTCCATCTATTCCAGGTATTCCTGGTTTTCCTGGAGTTCCCTTGAGACCTGGAGGTCCTGGAGGTCCGGACGGAGCTGGAGGACAATTGAAGCAGAAGTCTGAAGCAGTCGGAACTTGTCTGGGAGCAGCATCGGGACCGGGAAATCCGTCACCCCCAGGAGGCCCGTCTGACCCGGGCATTCCGTCCAGACCTGGAAGGCCTGGAGGCCCTGCTCTACCTGTCCCACAGGAGCAACACTGAGCAGGGGCGGATTGGGGTTGCTGGCGCACAGGAGCACTTGGACGATAAGTCTGTTGGTAGTATTCTGGCTGGGCTACTTGTCCATAAGATTGGGTTTGTTGAGCTAGAATAAAGCGAAAGGAAATTTAAAAATTAGAATTCTAGATTGCTCAAAAAAGTTATTTAGACAAGTCTGTTTCGGATTTAAAAAAGAAAAGAAAAGAAAAGATATGATATGATATAGACATAAATACAAAGTGGAACCTACGGTAGTAGGACTGCTGGTATTGTGGTTGGGTTGCGTACATTTGTCTCTTCAGTCTCATCGGGAGGTGTTTCGAATTCGATTGAATCTGCAAAAGGATACTGTGATCCAAGTTATCATGAATTTCTTTTCCAAAAACAAACTCCAAGTAAAAATCACTTTCAACCACAAAAACTGGAAAAAAAAATACTAGTCGAAATTTCTGTCCCATGAAAAATAGAGTAAGCTCACCAAAGTGTATTCGTCCCATAGATGAATCGTTTTTTGTCGACAAAAATCCACTTCCACTTGCAAATCGGACTGGATATACTGTGCATAATTATACAACATAGGAACTACTACAATCGCCGTGAGGGTTGCTACAGTAGACAGCGCCGTCCCAACAAACGTAATTTTTCGTAGATTTTCAACATCACAGCAACTTTCAATTTCCTTCTTATTTTTAGCCATTATTCCTCAGAAATCACAAAGGAAGATAGGCTTTTGTATCCAATTTATACCTTGTCCAGCTGGCCATAGCCATGGTTGCGCAATTTTAGGAATCCAGTTTCCTGGATAAACTTTCACTCGAGGAGGATAATTATTTTCATCGAAAAAAAATTGTCACTTTTCTTCTGAGATGGACTTTTTTACACTTGGACGGCTCATTGTCTGCAAGATTTTGAAACAAAGGGTATCAAGTGAAAAAGATCGAAATTGGGTGAAGAAGGTTCCAAACCCGATCATGCCCGGGGGGATGATTATGATCAAATCTGGAACTGGCTTAATTTTGTTTTTGAGGTCGCTAATTGATCATTCGCAATAGGAGTAATGGAAAAACAAAAAACTATACGACTTCATGTTTTTGCGAAAAAAATCTTCCCCAGAACAAAATGGCAAAATGCAGAATCTTCGGAATTGTATAATATACACTTTTATTTTCACTTATTCTTTTTAAAAACGTTCAACATCCTGAGATTTCTTTCTTCCACAGAGAACGATGGCAGTGAAAGATATACGAATAAAGTTGAAAGCATTTGGGTGAGAAAGACTTCTAATATCCTGGGGCAGTGCGGGGTGGGGGACAGTGCTGAAAAAATATGGATCAGTTTCACTCTATCCACAAAGAAAGAACTCACGTTGCAGCTGCCTCCGTCTCCAGAAGCTCCGTCCATGCCTCTGTCTCCAGGTCTTCCGGGGTTTCCGGGGAATCCAGGACGTCCCATGTCTCCAGAGGGTCCAGGAGGTCCTTGGGATCCGGGGTTTCCGTTGTTTCCGGGGCGTCCCAAGGATCCAGGCATTCCAGGAGGTCCAGGAGGGCCGGGAGGTCCAGCTTGACCAGGGAGGTCGTTGACGATTCCGGGTGGGCCGAGAGGTCCGGGTTGTCCGGGGAATCCAGGCTGTCCGGGAGGTCCAGCAGGTCCAGGAGGGCCAGGGGGTCCAGGGTTGGCGGGAGGAGCGGGCATGCCAGGAGCTCCAGGGTTTCCAGGAATACCTTTGGACCCGGGTCTTCCAGCAGGACCAGCAGGAGCAGGAGGACAGTCGAAGCAGAAGTCAGCGGCAGTGGGGACTTGTCCAGGAGCAGCATCTGGGCCTGGTTGTCCATCGTTGCCTGGAAGACCGTCGTTTCCATCGAATCCATCAGGGCCTGGAGGTCCAGGTGGGCCTGCAAGACCGACTCCGCAAGAGCAGCAGGATCCACTGGGGGCGGCTTGGAACGCAGTCTGTGGTTGAGAGTGGGCAAAGGCGTTGTAGTTTGTCTGTTGCTGTTGTTGTTGATGATAAACTAAATCCCACAATTTATGTGCATGTAGTTAACTTCTGACTTACCTGGAGCTTGAGGACGTTGTTGCTGGTAGGTCTGGGGTGCAGGAACAGTCTGTTGGTAAGTCTGACGTTGGACTTGCGCGGTCTGTGGCTGATAAGCAGTCTGTTGTTGACGGTAGACTTGCTGAGCTGGTTGTTGCTGATAGACTTGTTGATAAACCTGTTGTTGTGGTCGGTAAGCTTGTTGTTGATAAGCCTGTTGCTGGTACACTGGCTGTTGTTGTTGGTATGCAGTAGGTCCAGTCGCGTATCCGGCTTGTTGTTGTCCGTAGTAAGCGTGACGCTTCAGTCTCGGCATGAATCCTCCGATCTTGTTGATCTTGGTGTACTCTTCCCAGAGGTTTTCCGTCCGGGATTTGCAGAAGTTGAGTTCCTCTTGGAGAGTCGACTGCACGTACTGCATGTAGTTGTAGAGCATGGGGACAGCAATGATAGCTGTGAGGGTGGCGATGGTGGAGACGGCAACTCCGAAGAAAGCGACTTTCTTCAGATTATCGGCCTCCACTGTCAGGAGTTTCTGAGTGTCTGTATCCTTACCCATCTGAAAACTCAAACTTTACTATGAGGAAATAAAAAACTGATTTATCTACTTAATTTTGAGGGGTATTTTCGACAATGAAAAATTTATCTCCAAAACGAAAAATGAAAGTTGGTCTTAGAGCGAAACTATTAAGCGAACTTTGTATGAAGACCTCAATGAGTCTCATAAACTGGTCGAAAGGTTAATTTCTTCCTCCAGCGAAAGTTCTTCAAGGTCTAATTTGGCTAAGAACCCTACCTTTCGTCCTCCGAAGCTAACGAAGAGACTGCTTGTTTCATCACTTTCGCTCAGCCCATTTATACCTCCAAAACCGTAACGTCTCAAGCCCCCGCATAATTTGAAACACTAAGAATCTTCCGTGGCCAAGTTTGTCCAAACCCGTTTCTTTCTTTGGAACAAGAGAAACTGTTTCCGCCCAAGGGGATCACTTCATTGAAGACACCTGCTTTATTTTTTGACTTTTTGAGTGCTGTTGAAAAAGAATATTGTTGCGAAGGAGTCACACCGAGGAAATTATTAATCGTCAATTGGTTCATTCAGACACGACTAGTGATCCATCGAATTTCTAGGACCACTTTTTTCCTGGATATTCACGAAAAAAATGGTCATTAGAAAAAAAATGCACATCGGCGTGTTTCGTAATAAATGCGGAAATTGTTCCTAAGATTAATTGCTTCTTTTGTCGATACTAATCAAGCTAGAAAAACCTGTTCTTCAACATAAAGGTTAGGTTACAAAGGCGAGAAAGAGGATAATCAACCATTGTTTCAGTTTCAGAGTTATTTTTGGTCTAATTTGGGTTACTGCCAAGAATGTGAAATAATTACACAAAGTTATAAAAACAAGGAACCTTGAAAAGTAACTTTTCTCTGGAAAACATCCAAATTCAGGAACCGGAAGGGAGTTCAAGTTGTATTCTCTGGAACAACTTTTGCGGAAATTTCTGAAGAGATCGTAGATCGCTTTGTTCAAAAAATGAGCACTATTCCAAGTACTCTTGTACTTTTACGTGGAAAGAGCAACTTTTCTCAAGTTTTAAAAAGGAACTATAATGAAACCATTGAACTTTTATGTTATTCAGAAAGCGGAGTTGCAAATTGGATTTCGGAACTCGGACATGCAAAATCCTGGATTTTGATCTTTGAGATCTTACAAATCCGTCAGATGGAATCCAATCGACCTAATTCTTCTTTCCAGATTCGGTATCCATGGTCCGATGTCTTGTTTAGATTTTTTCCCATTGTAGAGTAGTTATAATTCCCTATAAAAATGCATAATTATATAGAAAAGTTGTTAAGTCGGATTCACTTGGTTGGGGACTTTCTGATGCTACTTAGTTTTCGAAAGATACAAACTGTTATAAAATCGAAAATTGTCCTTGTCATTAAGTGTTTAAGAGGACACTACAAGTCTTTAGTGAATTAATCAATTAGATTCAGAATGTCACGCATTTAGTTAAGAACCGCTTATCTATTAATGTTTTAAATCTACTCCAAAAACACCAGCGGAAAACTCAAAAGAACTCGTTCATTTCCGATTTCTGGTGTGACTTGGAGGTACGAAAGTGAAAAGATCAACTCATCCGGTTTTTATTCAGTCATTTTATGGCAAAGTTACTCGCTTATTGATAGTAATTACAGTAGTTATTCCTTTTTCAAATACAGACTGATAAAGTGATGGGTATCTCCGTCAAGTGGTACATCTCGGAGCTTTCTCAAGATGTTTTCAATATCTTCTTCATTTTTGTTCTTCGAGAGAAGGCAGATGATGGCGAAGAGTATTCTCGGATCGGTAGCTTCTTCGTTTTTGATGCTCACTTCTTCGAGTTTACGAAGAATTGAAGAAAGCAAGTTATCGGAATCAGATATTGTACTCTGAATTTCCTTTTCTTCCAGCACTGGAACATGAAGCACTTTTTCCTCACTTTTTTCCTGTGATTTATGGGCTAGATGGTGACAAATGAGGAATTTCTCTTTGTATTTCTTCGTTCCACAGGAGCAAAACAGGAATGGCCCGGCAGTATTAATCTTGATTCTGATAAAATCTCCACATTTTGTGCAGATCCATCTCCTCGAATCTGAAGTACACTCTTTCGGACACTCTGATTCTAGTAGAATTGTGTTAGAAATCTCATCCAGCTTGGCTCCCTCCATGTCAACGAATCCGAACAGAATTTTCTTACTGTTTTCTCTGCCTATGTATGGTTCGACAGCTTCGGTATCGTTAACCACTGGAAAAGCGTTAAATTTCGTTACTTTATTTAATGTCTCAACAATTTCTTCGTAACCAGGGGGAGTTCCAATGAAGGAACTTGCGCAATTGATCCATGTGTTGTTGATGTTTATCGGCACCCATTGGTTCAATTTCGTAAGCCAAGGCTTCATTTCATTAACGGTTCCCGGAAGGTTGTCTCCTTCATCTATGTCATCTATATGGTCCATCGAATAATTGATGTAGTCGATGTAGCAGAAAAAGAGCTTCTTCAGCATCGGGTACATCTTCAGGAAGTCGTTTTTATCCATGGACTTGTATTCTTCTTTCGCTTTATCTAGATTAGCACGGATATTTTCGAACACTTTTTCTCCAGGGTGGAAATCAGAAAGAACATCCGGATATCCAGCTCTTTGCATTCTCATTTCGATTTTCCGATAGACACAGTAGAGATACGAGAGAAAGCCTCCAAACTTGTTATTGTTTCTGATGACTGTTTCCCGAATTGAGTTAATCAACTCTTTAAATTCGAAAGCAACAGGAATATCGTACCGACAATTTTTCCCTCTCAGTTCGTGCATGAATTCCAAGAGTTTCCCCAGAGTCATTTCTCTGACTTCACTGTAGTTGATCAGAATTTTGCATTTAGTTTTCTTCTGAGTTTCGGTGAAATCCCTGTCTCTAAACAAGTCCCTTATCTAAAAAGTTAGCTTTATGTTTCTAATAATATCCTTAACCTCACCGTTTTATTTCCTTCTGGGAATCCTGTTTTTGGGAAAAGTATCCAGATCTCGACTCCGTGATAAACCTCGTTGACGAAATGCTGACAGTTGACAGTACTCTTCGGGATCTTCCGCAATTCATCCTTCCGCTTCCGAAGAGAGCATTTGACTTGCCAGTATTCATTGTTGTCGAAGACGATTCCGAAGTCGAGTCTCTTTTTGCAGCTCGGTTTCAGAAGGTGATTTATCGATTTCTAAAACATCCATAAAATTGATGAAAATGGAGAGATTTACCCAGCACAGTATACTGTTTGCAGGCAGATCATAAACAAGATATCCCCAGCAGTTGTCGGCCTTTGATGAAAGATTAGGGAGTTTTTCTTCAACAGGAGTCAATCTGTCAAGAGATTCGTTGTATCCCCATCCCACTTTGCAATTGCGACCATAGCAATATTCCTGGGTCATTTTGAGAGAAGAACGAAATTGATATTTTGTATTTAATTATAGAAATGATGAATAAGCGATAGTAATAGTGGTCGAAGAGAAGAAATTAAGCAATTTTATGGGGCAAAAATCGATCGATTATCATAAATGTAAACTTTGAGAATTGAGACTTCAGTACATCAGCATGTAAAATTGCTGATAATAAGAGGAATTAATGGATGCTTTCACGTCTATGATAGATTTTTTCCTCTTAAATGTGTCTGTGAACATAAAAGATCAATCATCAATTCTGGCTCCATATTCAGAATTCCTAAATTTAATTACCCTGCTCTGGATATGCTTTTTTCAAATCTAAGGGTGCTTGTGTTTTTGTACCAAAAAAATTCGAATATACAGGGAACAGCTCTTAAAGCATATTGAGGGACTTTTTTTGAGGAAAAAGATCAATTTATCTGGATTTTATTTACAGTTATGAGATCTACGAAACTTATCCTTGACAATTATTCAACTGGTTATTTCTATTTAAATAAAGATCTATAATCTGTTGAGTTTGCCTATCGATGTTTGCATTTCGAAGATCTCTCAGGGAATCTTTGAGTTCTTTAGTTTGCTCATTTATGATAATGTGAATCTTGATGAGTATTACCGTCGTTTCTAATGCGATCTAACAAGATTAATCATGACTTTGATATAATCCACATTTGACATAGATTCATCTTCTCATGTCAGTGAATTCTTTTGAGTATTCTAATTCTAACCTCTAGTCTATATCCCGAACACATGAGTAAAGATACTTTTTAAAGAGATGGGAAAATTCAGAGCGAACTTTCGAATTCATGTGATTTTTTAACGTGAATAATATCGATATTTGATTAAAACTAATAGGGTACCATTGGTGACTAAGAATTTCTCGAAAAATTATCCATAAATAAATCAGCTTTTCCTTTTCTGAACAAACAAAGTCTTTACATTGAAATGTAACTCGTTAATTTTTTAATTTATCAATAAAATTTCTTTCAAAATCAACAATCAACTCTTTTCTTGAACTGCAGGGAAGTCCTTACAGTCTACATTTCTTGATAATCCGTTCCCTTACGAATTCTTAGATTCTTGTTGTGACATCTGCCATTGAGGGAGCATTTGTTGCATCTCCGACAATGCCTGTACTTTGCAGGAACACATCTAGAACACGAGGAACAGTGTTTGACGGGATTTCCATCTCTGGAGGGACAGTCTTTGCAAACTGTACAGTGAGTGTTGAATTCCCTCACACAGCGGTCACAAGTTTTGCAATGCCTAAAAGTGCTCTCAATCAAAGAAGATTAACACAAGACTCACATATAATTAGGACCTTTGAAGACAAAGTGCTTCCTATCTATCGTTGTGAAGAACCTGACGGGGGATTTTTTCGGGGTTCTGAACTTGGGGTGGTTCCTGTACAACACGGAATAATCCACCATCTTGATCTCTGGGAGTTCTCGATTCAGATGCTTATCCAGGAAGTAGGGCAAAGTGAAAGTAAATTGGACTTTCTCGGAGTATTCGCTGACAAGCTCCTTGAGTGATGCGATGAGGACCTTGATGAAAGTTGCGAAAGGAGGATCGCAGACAATCGAAGCAGATTTCACTTTCTTCATGAACTTCTGGAATCCTTCCTTAGAGCCGTGGAACTCATTATTAACCATGTTGTACATCGCGTATTGATCGTTTGAGAAGAACGCTCTCTGGAAATTCAAAAATAAAGAAACCTTAGAAAGTAAACTTACGAAACGTTCATCCACATCTAACAAGTAAGCTTTTTCCTTCTTCTCCAACAGGAACTGGAAGAATTGGGGAGTTCCGATGCAGATGAAGCTCTCGATACCCGCGTTCTTCAGAGACTTGTAGAGGATTTCCATGGATTCATCGGAAAACCAGAATTGAGCCTGACTTTCTTCGTGTTCCATAGCCGGGACGAGCTTGAATAGTTCTTCCACTTGATTGAAAGGTCCTTCTAAGTTGTGATAATGAGTAACTTCGGAGAAAACGTCGACACATTTGATGCAGAACCAGAAAGGAGAATCTTTTTTATCCTTCTTAAATCCCGCAACCTTCTCGGGCAGAAAACTTCTGAATGGTAGATGTCTCTTTTTAACATTGGCTGGAGCCGAGATCACATCGTCTTTTGGCCATTCGAATCGATGCGGACACGCCGCTGTTCGATGTAAGGCACAGCTAAACCACCTTTCGAAAGTTCCGTCCGGATTATTTTTCTTGAACAATAGGCATTTTCCTGTAAATTTTATATATCGAAAATATATAATATAACGAGGACTCACCATGGCCACAGGCAGGAACAACAAGGGATTCGTAGCAGTCCGGCTCGTCATGTGGATTAATGACATCGATACCTTCCCGTTCTCGTAACGCTATCGGATCCTTTCTGAGAAAAGATTGATATCGACGGTCTACTTTTCTGGTAAAAGGTTGGTGTCGGTGATCTACTTTCTTAAATACGCCTTTGACAGCAGGACGACGAGGTTTCCGAAAGGATTTGGGCTTCATTACTGGAGATAACCAAGAAAAAATTGATAGAAAAGAAGTCGGGAAAGAAACAAGAAAAGGGAATTGTTGAAAGGCGCACTACGCCAATAGAAAGGAGGTTACGTTTTGAATTTTTCATTTTCAAATCGTCTGTTACTTTTTCGATACATCCACGTTCTAACTTTCCTATCTTCAGACCATATTCCTCTTTCTATGACGTTATCACGTTCCGACTTTCCTATTTCAAAATATTTTTTGTGTTTAACGTTTTAAATTTTGTATCTTTGAAGTCTTTCGCTTCTGCAATACAACAACACTTGATTTTTCATCTTTCAATCATCTTCCTGTTTCTGTGACATCGTCACATTCCAATTTTTCATCTTTTAAATATCTCTCTATTTCTAGTATCTTGACTTTCCTATTTTCAAATTGTTTTTCATGGTACAGCCACACTGGTTTTTCTACCTTCAGGTCATCCTCCCATTTGTGACGTTGTTACATTCCATACTCCCCATCTTCAGGTCATTTTTCCACCTCCACAATACAATCATACCGACAGTTCTCTTAAAATCATCTCCATCTTAATAAACAAGGTGCTGCAAAATATTGACGCCACAACAAAAATAAAATAAAATCCACTACTTTCCAAACCTGACAAACTTTTTTATTATAGTCAATCTGAGTAACAAATGACATTATGTCAAAATAGTGTATCCTGGGAAAATAAATATGTCGTTCTCTAACTACACTGAAAGATTTCGCTGGTTTTCGAGACCGGTAAAACAAATTCTTTGGGTTACAGTAATTTACAACTTTTCAACAATGATGTCGGCGGCTCGTATCCTCGGAGACTCGCCTCTCACCTCCCTGCTTCTTTGTTCCTCTGTCGAGCCCAGAGGGAACTTCTTTCTCTTCACCGGAGCCGAGTGTCGGTTTTGGAGGGAGCCGCTTTCCACTCTCAGCAGGTTTCTCTTGGCTGTGAGGGGAGTGGGCATGGAGTTTCCTCTGTCCTTGATGTTGCTCCCGGGGACTTGCAATACAGTAGAACTGACGAAGATCGCCGGTCTGTCAGTCATCGCCTCGTCTGCAACAACTTTGCTGTGCCATTCGTTTATTTTCTGAGACTCTTCAGGAGGAAGTTTCATCTCAGCCAGTTTCGAAGTTTTGGCATAGAACTTGGGAGAGTTCTGCTTCGTCTCGGTGGATACCGTAGAATGCTGGCTGGGAGCGTAAGGTTCATTCTTGAAGAACCGGAGTAGTCTTTGTCTCGAGAAGAAAGTCTGTCCCGTCTTGCTGGTACTGTAGCCAATTGTTGAAGCGCTTGGTTCTACAGTACAGCAGACTCCTTGTCTCATAGCTCTAATAAGAACGGTTCTGACTTTGTCATTGAAGATCACGTGGAGGATGAAGATGAAGACTCCTTGGAGACAGTTCAATACAGAAAATATGTAGGCGAAAACTATCGAAGTTTCTGGAATTGCTGTGAGGAATCCGAAGATCCAGGTAATTCCCAGCAGACAAAGTAGCATCGCTGAGCCCTTGAGCCATCCCAGAATTCTTTGGGTCGTGGTTCTGTCGCGGCTTTTGACCGAGAGGACGACTCTCAAGGCAATAAGTAAAACGATAATGTTACTGGCAATGATGACAATGACCGGGATCACAAAGGCCCAGATTGTCGAGGTCCTCACGTTGATCCAGCAGTAGGTGAAGGTACCGTAATTCTGCCAAGTAATTCCCGCCGAGATGGCCACGATGACAGCAGGCAGACCGTAGCCGATGAGATAATAGAGGTAGATTCTGCTCCTATTAGGTTCGAAGACTTGGATCAGCATCATGTAGAGCTGATATCCTTCGAGTAACATCCAGCAGAATGCGGCTAGGAAGAAGTAATGGAGGGTGATGGCGACTCCTCTGCAAGCATTCTGATGTTCTGGTCGGTCGATGCCGAGTACGAAGAGAAGTTCCGCGATGAGTAGACAGAGACAGAGATTGGCATGGATCGCGTGTCGGACGTTGTAGAGTGATCGGAAGAGGGTGAACACAAGTACTGTTAAGGTCAGACAGATGATGCTCAATGCACATCCGAAGATCGTTATGAGGTCCAATGCGATCGCGTTTTTGCCAGTCAACATATCGAGGTTGGCATTCACGTCCATCAAAATTGCGAAGGAAGTCAAGTGGGTGCAGCTACACTTGGTGTACTCTTTCTTGGTCTCCACCAGAGTGCATCCCCGAGTGGACCAAGTGTCGGACAACGTGTCCCAGTAGACACATCTCGGGTTGTCGACTCCGTTCTTCTGCAAGTGATAAAAAGTGAAGTTCACAGGAGCAGAGGCTGGGAGTCTGACGGAGGTGACGGGGTCGTTGATGAAGGCCCCCATCACTCGAGAGTTTATGATAGAAGTCGAATTCGAAAGTAGAAGGGTTCCGATGGAATTGTACATGAAGTATCCCAACTTCGTCGTCGTAGGAACTTGGTTGTTCATCTTGACTGAGGGAGACATCATGGTGTCACTCGCGACAGCGGCGGAGATGGAGTGGATTCCTGTCGAGGAAGCAGAAGCCGACAGAACTTCGAAACTAGGAAGCTGCATGACCGGAGCGTCTGTGAAGTTCGTGAACTCGACTACAGTAGAAGGACCGTAAGTCCTGAAGTTCCTTGTGTACTTGACTCCCGGTGACCTGACAGGATCTGCCTGGGGTTGGTTCATCGCCGGAGGGACCTCGGTCTTGGACTCTATCCTCGACGCCCAGTTACTATAGCTCAGTTGGGAGTCACTCATGTGCTCAGCCAAGAAAGCCAGGGAAAGCTCGAGATTTATCATCAACTTGGTCGCCTTCTTGATACGGTTCTGGGACTTCAGCTGGTTCCAGGCGGTGACTGCGGAATCCGTCAGCAGTTGATTCCCACTTTCTCCGAACAACTGAGTGAAGTTGAAGGCATAGATTCTTCTGGAGTGGATGTCGGCAATCTGGGAGACCTGACTGTGGGCCAGCGGCACCAACTGCTCCCCTGCCTCGACAACTCCAATGATGTCTCCACCGTAGAGCTTCTGTTCGGCCACGTTGGTCTGGAGGTTAGAGACGAGCTTCTGGACGAGATTCATGGAGCTTTCTCTTTTGGCGATCCCTGAATTCAGCTCTCCGACCCATTTGTGGGTGCAGTTGGATAAATCAGCTGAGTTCATCCAAGTTCCATGTTCACAACCACAGGTGAATCTTACGGTGCCTGAAAGTTAAAAGTTTTAATCGGAAAACAGTCCTTCAATTAGATGGTTTGTTATCTTCAATCTGGAAATGAAATCTCCTTTCTCGTTCCAGAATATAGGGATATTTCGAAATTATATTCTTTGGGTTCTTAAACTTCAATGTTGTCAATTCCGTATTTCCGTGTCCGAACGAAACTACGATTTTGTCGATTCGATCTCATTAAACTTTGGAAAATAAAACATTCAGGCTAATTTATGGTCCTTGATTATTTGAACCTTCTTGAGACCATGAATGAGTTTCACTGTTCAGAGTTATAACTCTACTAATTAGATTCGAGACAAAGAAACCGAAAACTAAAAATCTCTTGTTGCAAAGCAAAAAGTAAAACTCGTTTTTCGAATAAAAAAGCATACCGGTAATTTCTTCTGGATCAGGACACGGGACGACAGCATCAGTACAAGCTGGAGTTTCTGGGAACCTGATCCCTAGCCAAGTTATTTCAGGGCATCTTGGACCACGGAAAAATGTTGTAGATGCAGTAGGAGGAAAAGTGCTAAAAATAGGTGAATGAACGATGAATTTTATTTGATCGATGTGCAGAATCACGTGCATATAATTTCCACCCAGGACAGAATTATAAATTTCTGAGATATTTTTCTTCGTCCTGAATGGAAATCGTATAGAAATAATTCTGCACATAAGATAGTAAATCTTAAATACATATTTAAGAAGTTCTAAAACGTTTTTTGAAAATTTAATCAACTGACCTTTCCTGACCTTTCAAAACGACAAGACATAAATTAAATACAAAGTAATGTCCAATCCATTTTCTGTTCATGACCCGGAAAACCCTATGGCAAAAAACTTCTAAAAAACTAAATGTTTGAAGAGTTTTTCGGATGACGAAACAATCGAAGCCGAACTGAAACTCGTTTCACGCTGCGCAATCCAAATCCAAAATCGATTTTTTGGAATCACTTGGCTCAAAAATAATAGAAGAAAAACAATGAAATTTCCCTTAGGTTTGATTTGAAATTCACTTCAAGAAAGACGTTCACGTGTGACAAGGTTGGGAGAAGGTATTCGCCAAACACGTCTCAGCGTCAAAAAAGTGACGGGAAATGACAGGTATAGTAAGTGGAGTAGTTGAAGGGTACCGAAAATAAGAGGATTTCCTATTTGGATCACTGGGAATTATGACATGTTCTCAGTTAAAATAGCTGTAAACATTTTTAAAATTTCAAGATCACACTGTAATTTTGAGAAATTGCTTTGGAATTATCTTAAATTTTTTATATTGGAAAATTTAAAAAATAGAGAAATTTCAAAATGTCGCTCAATCTAGAGGAGTTCACTCAAATTCGATCCACTTTATATCCGTACGATTTAAATTGATGAGTCAGCGTACACGAATCAATTTACCATCGAGAAAAGTTTTGTTTTTCCTAAGTGAAAGTCAACAATCGCTCAGAGCTCCTTGATTGATCTTTGTTGAATACGTAAAATTGTAGCTCTTCAGAAAATCAAGTTAGTGGATTTCTACCGAAAAGCCATAAAAATTGATCCACATCTTAAGATCTACCGTAATCTTTTAATCATTGTGGGAAACGAAAGTATTTGATAAAAATACAAAGTACTGTCTTGAAATAAATCTTTGGAACTTTCTAGTTGAGACACAAACCTGCTAAGTTTAGTATTTATGTGATTTTTCCAGATTCAAAAGTAATAAACTTCAAAAAGTTTAAAAAAAGGTCGTAGACAGAATTGTCTTGCTCACATTAATTCAACTCGAAGGTAACAGATCAATTTTCCTTTCCCTGACTCATTTGTTGAACAAATAGGGTCAATTTCAACTTTTTTCGAGACGAGGTAGAAACAGGATTTGCGCGAGTCCGAGACTCTTCCTCAAAAAGAGGTAAATCTGAATCTCAAATAAAACGAACTTTCTAAAAAAGGAAAATAGCGATTTGTTTCTCGAGTAATTTTTATAGAGAATTGAGAGTAAACAAAAGAAGAAAATTAAAATTGAAATTGAGACAGTTTATTAAAAAAGACGGGCCTGGAGCAACTTGTGATATTATTTGTCAATAGAAAGAGAATTCGCGTGGAATCTAATTGTGATTTCTTGAACCCACGCAGTTTGGCAAATTACTGTTGATTGTTTCTCGGCGGAACGCTCATCAAAACAGATGGGATTTCGATAAACGAAACGTGACGGGTGAGGTTTAGGAATTTCGTCAGAGTAAATCTAACTTATTTACGATATACTAAGTGTTTCAAAATTGAAACTTCGAAGATATAAACAAAGTCCCTTGAATTTCTCATATTATCTCGAAAGGTCAAGTGGCCAGCTGTTTCTTATTTGTCATGCTACAAAAATCCCCGGAACCAACCTTATTCTCGTCGTCGTAGCCATCGTTGTAGTAGTTGTTGTTGCTGTTGTCGTTGTACTTCCGATATACTGTGTTTTTCTCTCCGTTGCCTTACTAGTGGGAGGATATTCACACATCCAGTTGTATCTCGATTGACAGGAGCTCGGGGAAGCTGTAGTGGAATCGTACAACAAGTATGGACATAGGTTGTTGAAGTTCTCGGTTATCGGCAGATTGCTGGATTCATTCCTGATCCAAAACTTTTCTCCGAAGAGGATTTTGTCTTGCAAAGTGGCTTGTTTCTGGAGCTCCGTGAACATTATCGAGAAAACTGGCTCTCTCTGGGGATTGGCCAGGTCGCCTCCTAGTCGTCCACATTCTGCCTTGGCCTCGTCGTAGGTCTTGAGGAGATTTGTGGAGTTGGTCAGAGCAACGGCGTAGCACCTTCCCTGGATGTAGACAGCCCCCTGGGGACACTGGCTGGGGACGCTGCTCGGGAGCGAGCATCTTATTCTGTACCGCAATGTCGATGGGATATTCGACGGACAAAGATCTTTCATAAAGAGCTCGTCGACTCTAGGGATCTCGCAGTAGGTCAACCCCTGGCACTCCTGGATCACCGTCTGGAGACTCATCGGGTCTATGCAATCAAAGTCCTCAGCAGGTGACAAGCTCTGTGTGGTGTTTACTGTAGCACATTTGTCCATCCCGTCCCCTCTGAGATGTCCGTATCTAGCGTAATCCACAAGGATAACTCCACCATTGGGACAGGAGAAAACTAAACTTTCATTTCCACAAGCAACTTGCTCGATCGCCTCGTTGTCTATGGTCCCCGGCTTCGGCTCGGATTTGATATCGCAGAATTGACCCTTCCATCCAGTGGGACACTGACACTGTGTCAACCAATTGTCTTGTCCTACAATAGAAGATGAAAGTGATTCTTTTTTTTAAAACCGTTACCCAAGTCGAGGACGGTTCGTTCGCAAACAAAGAAATTCAAATCGGAGCAGCTTTGACTTTTCCATGAATTGAAAAGTGAATCCACGTCGATACTGATACATAAATCTGAAAAAGAAAAGGTAGATGTACCTTGAAATTTTTTACAAAAAGAAATGACGATTCTTGTGAAAAAAATCTTGGAAGAATAAAAGACGCAAAAAATCTGATATAAATAATTTCTCTTATATTTAAAAATAGAAAATTTAAAAAATAACTTTTAAAATACAGAAGATGAAGAATCTAGATTTTCTATGAAATTATCCAAAAAAGCTATTTCTGATTTCATGGGATAAATATAAAAAATTTAAAATGACTTTAGAGAAGATATAAACAATCTAGAATGTTTTCAAGTAACAACTTCTACATCGTCAAAAATGTTTTTGAGATTTTTCATCTCGAAACTATTTTTCCAACCAATTACTGTTACTTACTGTTCAAATTGTCTACAAGTTCTGGCTGATTGACCATCCAAAATTGGACCTTCATGGGTTCTGTGGTATTCTGCCAGAACCACTGAAGTGAGGTTTTGTTTTTTCCGATGGCTCTTCCTCCGGTCCAGAACCCGATTGATAGAACTGGAAAACGTGATTACAGTAACTCTAATGCTATTCAAATATCCTACAAGCTTTGGAATATTCGTCAACATGGGTTTGGAGAGATTGAGAGACGAATCTTCGTTGGTTTTCATTCAATATCGACAGCAGCCCTCCAGATTGATCTGCCAACAGTATTCTATTGCAGTAATCTGCGGCAGCAGTCCTGTTTAAGGCTTCTCGGATGATTCGGTAACATTTGTTATCGAAATACAACTCGTTGGAATTGCATTTCGCAAAAATGGCAGTAGCTGCAAAGAATTATTTTATCTTTTAAGTAGGTGGAAAATTATTTGTTTTTGATGGTTGAAGAACAAACTTACGACTCATCAAGGAACACGTGCCGTTATTATAGCAAACATTATGTTTGCAAGGTCGTTGTGGATCGGAGAATGAGTCAGTGATGAGTAAAAGAAGGATGAAGAGCAAGAGTGGAATGCTGGAGGCGATTGGCGAAAACATCGTGAAGTAGAATGGGATTAGGACATTTAGGAAGATGGAATACAGTCAGATCTAAAAACAATTTGCAGAGAATTTAGAAAATAAGTTTCCTCGCGAAAATGAAATTTTAGGAATTATAAAAAGCTTTCAATTTAAAAAATATTAGTCTAAAAAGACTAAAGCTATTCATTCTTAGCCCTTATTTCAAAAGCTCGAGATACTAAATCATAAAAAATCATTTTTAATTCAAAAAATTATTTACACAAATTCTAAAAACGAAAAATCCCGAAAAATGCAAGTTGTAACTTTCGCGGCGAGAGTCACAATCATTTTAAATCTATACAATTTAAACCCAATCTAATCCTAGGATGAGATACGTATGATATTGACCACTCCATCTCGAGTGGACAACTTCCGGCTCTCCAAGGATCGGGGAAAGCGGTATGAGCTCGAGAGAAGCAGCTCGACCAGTCCTCGACAAAGTCGACTCCCACCTAAGCGCGAACACACGTCTCCCGATCATCCTTTGCTAATTCCCTGACCTACTACAATCTGGATTACTCCCTCACGGAGCCAGAACCAAAATCTGGGCAAACAATAAAGATTAAAAGTTTTACAAATCTGGAAAACAAAGTTGGATTGATCGGGTTTCAGAGTTGAGTGTTATGGAAATCGATCAAGAAATCTCTCTCGACTCATGCGCAAATCTCCGGTGCTCATGTTTTCCGATTGTCCTCTTGATCCAGTCGATATCTCCGCAAATAGAAATAATAGGTTGCTGAAGACAAGAACTGAGCATTCAGGGAAATTCACAAAAGAGCAATAATAGTAATATGGTTACTTGTCGATCCTGTTAATTCAAAGGAAGAATAGTTTTGGATTAAAATTGGAAGTTCATTTATTTAGGAAAACTTTTTGAATGTAGTGTTTTTTTATTTCGTAAATAGCTGATATTAAACTTCGAAAGTTATAATCCACCAGACTTGTTCTTAATTTTTAAATTAATATTGCAGGATTTAAAGCATAATTTCCCGAGAAATAATTATTCAAGACAAAAGTGTTTGGAACACGAACATTAAACCGTTTTTGTAACTATAAAATTTTGTTGGAAAACAGCAACTTAAATGTATTTAATAATTGTACCTCAGATTTAGTTACATTGAAGAGCTCATCTAACGAGAAATAAACTCGTAAAAAGGAGCGAGATCCTATTTAAATTATATAGTATTTTTGTATATATTGAATAATATGAAACTTTATACTTTTTTCGCTAATTCCTTTTCAAATAGACAAACTTAGTTCGAGTCTTTTGAAACTCAACTCAATCTACTTTTCTACAACTTTATTCTTGACTTACATCGTGGCTCTTCTATTCTTCTATATTGCTCCAACAAGTCAAGCAGAGTTGGGAATTTCAAATAACTGATCTCGAATCCCTCTGAGGTCCGTTTCTGGAGACTCATCATCAGACTGGTGAAATCCATACTATTAATTCCGAATACTACAAAACCCGATTATCAGAGCTTTCATGCATACAGAAATTATGCGAAATCCATTTGTCACTGTATAGCATTGAATTTTTCTATGAAGTTCATTTCTCATTAGTTGCATTAATGGCAGTGATGAATAATTACTAAATAACACGACATTATATTTCCCACAACTACAAATTTTGTAACATTTCCAATAATTATATTTCAAATTGAATGGAAAGATGCAAAGTTTAATTCATCAAGAATACAATTTTAGATTTATGGGAAATTAAATTGGTCTTTTTGATATCATCTAGCATTTCCAAGTGAGCTGAATAATACAAAAGTATTTGTGTTTGCTAGCTTACTTCCAAATGGAGCAAATTAACCCGAACCTTTTGCAGTTTTATTCAACTTACTCTTTTATAACTTTATTCTTAACCTACTCTGTGGCTCCTCTATTCTTCTACGTTGTTCTAACTAAGTCAGGTAAAATAGGGAATTTCAAGTGGCTGATTTTGAATCACTCCTCTTGGAGTCTGGTTCTGGAGACCGCCATCGGGCTAGTAAAGCCTGTAATGCTACCTCCAAGTGCTGCAGTGTATGGTATCGGGATATTCAGGAACAATGATTATAGGTCAACTATTTCTTGGGTAATACTGCTGGCCATATGTTGCACAATGTCCATATTGGGTTTGTCCATGGCAATTGTGTCTAGATATTTATTCATCTTTCCTTCTAAATGGAAAGAAATTCTACAACAAAAAAAATCGCTTATTTTCATTATCATTTTCCAAATAATGTGCATACTCGTGATGTTTGTAGTCTTGGGACCCATGTTTAAAATTTCTAGAGAAGAACTATACGAAACTGTGTCCGAGGAAAGTCCTGAACTGTTAATTTACTTCTCGGAACCTAGTTTTTTCTACCTTAGTCATAAAATACACGATATCACTGATATCTTTGCTCTAGTATTTGTTATGGTCATTTATTCCTGCTACGGAATTTCTGCAGTTATTTTCATCCACCAATTTAGCTCAACTAAGAAGTCACTTAAGAATAAGTTGCAGAGGTCTCTCGTGATCATGTCCATTGTTGAAATCATGGTAACTTGCATAATACTCATTTTGCCTTACTGTTGCTTATTTATCTTCATGAGATTTAACATTCGAAATACGGCTACAGTATTTATGATATTAATGCACATGCTATCAATTCATTGTTTAGTGGATCTCTGTACTACATTGTATTGCATAAAGCCCTATCGAGATTTTATCTGGGATATTTTGAAAATCCCACTTTCGAAGAACACCGGAAATAGATTTAACATCAGCAATATCACTAAAATTAAATATTTTGATCATAAGACTGCAAACGTTAGTAAATATTAATTGGACGAAAATAAACTGAACTAATTCGATTTGTTTTTTTTCAGCGAGTTGATAACTTCACAATTATATTATCATACAGGAAAAATCAATATAGAAACACTTTTTTAGAATTCTAAAGCTCTTAAGAGGATATTCTGCCTGCGGGATGAAGATCAGATTCCTGAGAGGTTATGGCTTTCTTTTCAGTTTTCTCTTCTTCGAGATGAACTTTCCTCTTTTTCGGTCGTAGAAGGATAGATTCTATTTTCCCCACCGAAATCTCGAACAAGCTGCTCCAGATGAGAGCAAGGAAAAACGTTAAGCAGACTACTGCGAAGACATGTTTGTAGACCTGAAAATCGTTTAATTCGATTTCAGTTAGAATTCACGTGAGAAACTCACAATATTCCAAATCCCAGAAAAGAGCATGGGGTGGTCATCCGCTCCGGTGACGTAATCGATCACACTGACATGAATCAAGTAAACTGCGTAGCTAATCCTCCCCAGTGGAACCCAGATGTTCCAAGAAAGGAATCTATTTACGAATCCTCCATAGCCGTAATAACAAGCAATCAGGATCCAAGATAATCCCAAAGCCCAAGCTGGTTTACTTAGAGCAGAGTACATAGCTCTCTCGAATAGGGTCAGATTAGTAGTTCTCTTGTTGTACCCGTAGAGACCGAAGAGAACAGTCAACATTAAACCGAGAGAGACAAGCCAGAAGATGGCCTGGAGGATGATTGGGATCCTCAACTTCTTCTTCGTTTGGAGCAGCCATCCGACAATTAATCCCATGATGTAGACCTGACATCGGATCCACATTGCGAAATACATAATCTTCAGGTATTCGTCGATATTTTTCTCCTCTGGATCTGGAGAAGGCAGCAGTCCAAGGGGGCCAGTCGGAGGATAATGGTTGATGTAGACAGTAATGATGTTGCCTGCCGTAGATAAAGAAAGAAGCACAAAAGCGATAACAAAACCCGCAATCGGATAAATAGCTAAAGGAACCAATATTACCGGTGTAAAAATGTACATCTGCATATCCGCGGCAAGATACCATGAGACTTCAAAGCACTGGAAAATTGGAGAAATAAAAATTTAGATAAGATATTTACTTACTACTTCTTCTGTGGGGAATAAATTATTAATATAGAGCACATTTCTCCAGAAATATTTGTTGCACGGATCGGGTATAGTAGCTTGAACGAGGTGATAGACTTTTTGGCTCGCCCAAGGGATGTAGACCCAAGTTGAGAAGGCAACTGCCATGAAGTAAGAAGGAGACAGTCTCATGTATCGATGAAAGTAGAACATGAACCACCCCTTCATCGACATCACTGCTTTTCTGTTCTTCTCCAATTCCTTGAAGAACATGAAGGAGACAAGAAGAGCTCCGATGAAGAAGTAGTTATCTATCACAAAGAACCCATTCATAATAACTTGGGTGAAGGGATAGTAGATGATGTCTTCGAAGTCATAGAAATTGTCTGAAACCCATTCAACTATATAAAAAATAAAACACCCGAACATACTTATGTTGATCATGATAATAACAAAAATATGGCCAATAATGACCACAATGATGGAGTAGAATCTGATGAAATGGAGAGGTCCGATTTGTCCCGGTTGATTGGACTTTCCGGCTGACATTATCTCCTTCACGTTTCTGTAGAAAGAAAAGGCGAGAAAGAGTTGAACTTTGGTATCTGAAGAGATTTGATGAAAACGAGATAAGAAACTAATTTTGATTTTACCAGATCTGAGCGGACTCTTTTCAGGGATAATGAAGTAATCAACTACTGCGGAGAGGGTAGCGAGGATCGCGACTATGAAGAAAATAGTCCTGGAAAATGAAACTGGGTTATGTTCACGGAATTCAAAAACTCACAAAACGATATATGAACGGTAATCATAGTGTACTTTAATGTCCTCCATAGTGGTCACAGAGCAGACTGGATTTTCTTCAGACAGGAATATCGAGGCTTTAATGATTATTTATTAATACTTACAAAATCACAGGATCTCACCAATATTTACTATTTGCAGAATATCTTCCCCGAGACAACTCTTCGGAAGACAAACATCGAATCCCATCATCAACGTCTTTGTGGGATCACATGTCTTGTTCTGTCCTTCTAACACTAATATATCAATATACGTCCTACTATAAGCAGCTTCGAAGAGTCTGTTCCGATTAGGGACTTTATAATGAATCATATCACATTCCTGCTTGAATCCGAAGATCTTAGTAGCCCCTCTGAGCATCCCCGGAGGCTGGGCACCTATCGCGTCCTTCACTACAGTTACTTTCATAAAGTACTTTATGTATTAATCAAGACTCACCCATAGCAGCAGTCTGAAGGAAATCAGGAGGAACCAAGGAAGAATTATTGAAAGCAGAGAAAAGGAGATTCATATCCTCAAGGCACTCGAATGTGATGTTCTGGAGACCAGGAATGTTAGGGATATCGAGAACCCCAGAGAAAAGATTAGTTTTAAAATTCATGACTGAAGTAAAAAAAGCCTCATGAGCTTCTCTTGGGAAGTTTCTCAGATGTCTTAATCTACTTTCTAATTCTCGGTAATTTACATTTAGAGTTGTGGACTCTACAATAGAATAGAAAGAAAAAACAACTAAAACATTTAAAAACAACATTTGTGCGGAATATGGTCAGCTTTTAGAGTGCGATCAAAATAGAAAATTTAAGTGTTTTCAGGAGACTTTATCAGCACTATTCCTGTGCTCTGATATGAAAACCAATGATTAAGGAATTTAATTGTCTTTATTTCCAAGGAAGGATAAAGTAGTGTTGTGCAATTTTGGGCAATCGAGCTCTTCGTTTAACCCCACTAAAAATCGATTTTCAACGATTTTGCACTTTAGCTTTCCGGGGATCACATATCCATTGAGGAATTCCTGATATCAATTGAAATAGAACAAAGGTGTTACTGGTTTTTTATTCAATGAAAACAGTTCTGTGCAGGTTAAACCGGTTTGCCGACCTTCTGCTCTGCCTGGGGCAACGCACAGGCCAGATGACTCAACTAATTGTCCGCTTTTTGGATCAATTCGACCGTGTCCCTTTCTTCCAACGTTAAATAGGACAAAAATGCTTCTTTCTATCAGTAAAAATGAAATTTATTTTGTTATTTTGTTTTGTACATATCGCCAGGGCCACCATCACCTGGCAATTCGAGAAATTTCTGAAGGATAATTATGGAGACGGCGTGGCGAACATGATCAAGAGATCGAACCTGGGTAAAGGTGGAAGCTTCGGTGGAGGAAACAATAGAAATGTAAAGTAAGTGTAAATTCCAAAATCGATCAATCGGTTTCTAATTATTTTTGCTCAAGGAAGTTGAACTTTTTTGATCACTTTTTTCCAGAAATAAGCCAGTTATTCTCGTTCACGGAATAACCAACACAGCTGGAACGTTCCAGAAGAACAGACAATTCTTCTTGGACCACGGATACAGCGACAACGAGGTCTACGGTACTACCTATGGAGACGGAGGCAAGACCAACGTCATCTTCGTTTCTATGGAATGCCACTATGTCAAAGCTGCAAGTTCTTATTTTTCTGAAAAGTAAATAAAAACAACATTTCCAGATCCGAACACTGATTCAGGCAGTCGCCGCCTACACTTCGTCAAAGGTCGACATCATCTCTTATTCTATGGGATCCCCGATTTCCCGGAAGGCAATCCTCGGAGGTGCCTGTGTTGATAACGGAGAGAACTTAGGAGGTCCATTGACCGGACTCGTCGACACCTTTGTCGGGGTAGCTGGGGCAAATGCTGGCTCTTTTCTTTGCGTCTTCCCCTTCGGCAGCTGCAACCTAGTCAACGGAATGATCTGTGGATCCAGATATCTTAATGATGTCAATGCACGTACGAGGTACGAGGGGAGCAATATCTTTACTGTCTACTCCAGGAACGATGACAAAGTGGGATACCAAGCGTGTGGCAAATTGGCCAGTGTCATCCAAGGCCAAAATGGTGGTTTCGAAAGAAACGGCAAGAACCACGATCAAGTCATGTTCGACACCATCAATCTTCAATATAACCTGGTGAAATACGAAAAAGAACACCCATAGATAAATACAGATAGGCTTTTATGACCAGATTATTTTAATAACAACCTCTTATTCTTACATGGAAAGAACGTACTTATTAATAAAATTATGCACCAACTTCGGTGGTATCGGCTTCGTCTTGAACTCCAGAGGTAGTCGGAGTGTCGATATCGTCTTCTTCAGCATCGTCCCCGAGGTCACCGAGATCACCTAGGGAAGAGGGATCGAAACCTGCCGGCAAACTGTCAAAATTGAAATCGTTCATATGTCCCTCGTTCTCTTCCTCTTCGTCTTCTTCATCGACCCACTTGTTGAAGTCCACTTTGATCCACGGCATCTTTGTGTTATCTTTCAGTAAACGAGGCCACCAGTTGGGCTCGACCTTCTCGATGACCATCTCGAGGTGACGAGAAGTATCAGCCTTGTGCAGAGTTGCTGGATCGACTTTGTCGTAAAAATTCAAACTGACTTCATAAACCTGATTAGAACCATCCAATCCTCTGAAAAATAACAGTTATCCGGCAGCGAACAAAAAAGGACCTACTTGAAAGAGAAATTGTTGTCTTTGAATTCGAGGTTTTCAACTTTCACATCTTCGACAGCGATAGTCAGCAATAAAGTGGCTTTGCGTTGAGCCCAGTAGATCATCGGGTGTTTGCTCGCAGCCACCATGTTGTCGTGAAATGACAGAAATAGGAACTAAAATCTGGAATCCGAAAATTCAATTTGACGACGGAAAAGTTAACGATCATGCGAGCACTAGGTTGCCTGCGTCTCGACACGAAAGAGGATTCCCAGAATTCGAGAACTTTCGTTGGACCTCTTCGATCGTCTCCCTGGATCTTCCACTCTCGTCATCGATGTGTTCAAGAATTTCGAGAACAGAGAAGGTACTTAGAAAAATGTCTTTCAAGCAAAACTCTATCATCTCGTCCAAGTCGAGTACGCTAATCTTCGCCGTATACATGTCACAATTCTCTCCATCAGTCATCGTCTGTCACTGTTCACTGATAAGAATTCGTTCATCTTAAGTAGTTTATGTTGTTTTATCGTTTATTATCATTAGAACATTCTCAATTCATGATGACTTAGTATGATTAGTTTGAGGAATATGTTTATTTATCATGGTAGAAGAGAACAAGTAGGAACGAAATAATAGTGGAAATCAAAGGAACAAGTTGATGAAGAAGAAGCTTAACAACAGCTTTATGAAATCAGATTTCGAACATCGCCTGAGGGAACTTTCGTGTCGAGACCTACGGATATTTCCTTTTTAGCATTCTCATTCGCCCACGCACTATTCATATATCCCTTTTGCCTCTGTTCCCTCTCTTTTCCACGCTCATTTCATCTGTTTTTGTTTTCCTTTCATTATGATCCCCTTTTCAGAGACGATGTGGAGCAATCAACAGCAGAACCAATCCGATGTACACCAGACTGGACGTTTTTTTGTGAATTCCAACTATAACCAACATCAGAGTTCCGTGGTGGGATCTCCACCGTTCATCAGATTACACCCGTTGTTTCAAAGCCAGAATTCTTCTTGGCAACAGGTTCAATGTCAACAAGGACCTCACCAACAGGTTTCGCAGCCGACGATGCAGCCGTATGTGCCTCGACCGACTCCGAGATTTCATCATTCACAATCGGGAGGATATGGTTATGGTCATTCGACGTTTCTTCGGAAAAATGAGTCCCATACACCGACGAGTCAACTTAACGAGACTCCTCGACCAGTCGTTCAAGGCGTTAATGGGATCTCCGTGTCCTCGCCCCCGATCCGGACTTCCTCTCCTGTCCAAGGCTACTCTCAGCTGTCGGGAACAGTCGACCGCTTCTACCCAACTCAAGGAAACAGATTTCGATCCTACTATTATCCGCATCAGAATCCGTTTCCCTACTCTCGGTCACCTCAACCTCCCTCGGTCTACCAGCCATCTCCGATTCCTCCAGTCAATCAGAATGTGAATCGAGAACAAGCAGTTCCGTCGTCTGACAAGGCTGGAATGAAGTCAAGCAAGCCTCCGACTCCAGAACCTTGTTCCCAGAGTCGAACGAAGCCCCTGTACCCGATGCTCACACGGAAAGGTCGCAAGAAGCTCGACGAAGCCCCCGAGTCCTACCCTCATTACCCACCTCTCCCTCCATGCTACAACTACGACATCCCCGATGGGCCATATGAGAAGCCTTCAGAGGAACAAGAGCAGGTGATTCCATTGGCAGAATTCGAAAATGGTTTCCCTTTTTTCTGTTTTAAAGTACGATTTAAAGTTTCAGGCAGCGTGATATTAGAAGCCATGAAAGAACTCCGAGCAACTATCGTCGAGAAACAAGAAGAAATGGATAACTTTTTCACTGGCAATCTGAAAGAGAGTCCTCGAAAGATGTTGACTGACGACGAAATTATCGAGAAAATTGAGTGAGTTTCTCACAATCACTACCACCCGTCACCAGCTTCTTTTCAGTGCCATTTATAACTTCATCGACGAACCCAAGCCATATTCTAAGCCGAAATTTAATCTGCCCGACGCCGTTGAAGAACTGCTCAGCGATTCAGAAACCCTTCCTCTCCTGGATGACCTTTGGAGGGACGAGGCAGCTAAGACCTACACGAAGGAGTTCTGCACCTACGTCGAGTACTTCTTCCGTGACTTGTTCCCCACCCAGCCTCGTTCTTCCAGAGAGGTCCCGGAGATCAACATCGGCGACGACGTGGACAAACAGACGCAGAGATTCAAGATGATCGAGAACGAGATGCTCAAGATTTTGAAGATGAAGAAACTCTCTGTGCACTACTTGCAGAAAAGTCTTCTGAACCCTCAAATCCAAATAATTGATGACGACAAACCTCTGATGATGATTCTTTGTTTCAAAAATGGCTGTCTCGTTCGCATCATTGTCGGCTGCTACGGACCTCTGGCTGATGTTGATCCTTTTTCCTCGCCGGTAACTTTGGTTTATTAATCAGTATTGAAATGATTGGTTTGTAGGTTTCTCTCCCGTTTACACAACAGTTTAACAAATACCTGATTGAATGCATGGACAAAGGCTTCAGGCTGAGTCAGATGATTGCGTTCTTCCTGGCTTTATTTAACGAAATCAATAACGAACTCTGGGTTGGCAAGGAAAGAATCATGTGTCCTGGATGCAACGATTCCAGAGTCGATACTCCCTCCGTCATCGTCGGTACTGCCCTCGGTCATCTGCGGATTGCTCATCGCGAATGTGTCGGACTGGTTCCGAAACGTTTTTCCTCCTAATATTCTAAAGTCATAATCAAGATCTCAGTTACCTTAAATCGATTACAATAGAATGATAAAAATCTCGTCTGATGAAGTTGTACACATTGGGATGGGTATCTAAATTATTTCCTTAGGGAGATTAACTTTTTCGGTGTTGTTGCACGAGATCTCCGGTAACTTTTCTTTCATCTTTAGTCAAGTCTTGGCTTGATTTCGAAATAACCTCGAGAATTAACTATTGCTGAGATTCTCATGCAAAATCAATTTTTATTCCAACAAAAAAATGTCCATTGAGATCATTGAGCTAGAGTGAATAGCCATAGACCCTCACTGCAGCTCTGTGGTCCCTCGACTCTCGATCGGGGGCTGTGGCGTAAGCCAAAAGGTAGACTCGTGGATGCCAGGCGACACAGTACGCTTCTGTGGTCAATGCTACTGATGCGACACTAGAAACAATTATTGTTAAAAATCAAGGAGCCGATGAAAACTTACTTTTCTCCGGTTTCGGTCCAAGCGACGTCGATGAAATGGTCTTCACTTCCGGTCGCTAAGAGATTCCCGCAGTGGCTGTAGGATATGGATCTCACTGGATAATCCAGTCTTTGGAGTGTCCGAATACAGGTGAGAGTTTCCAGATTCCAAATGGAGCAACAGGCATCCGTGGCACCGACAGCGAGGAACTTTTGATTAGGAGAAAGACAGAGGGATTGGCAAGAGCTGAGAGGAGGATGAGCTCGGATCGTCCTGACTGGTTCCAGATTCGGCATTTTGAGGACTTCGACCTTGCCTCCGGACATCGCGACAAAGATGTACTGTCCGTTCGGATGAACAATGACTTCGTTGGTTTCTTCTTTGTAAGAAACAGATTCGACGACTTGACCAACACGGAAATCTAGGATGTTTATGTTGTCGCTTTTGTCCACGAAAATGGCGTAGTTGTCATCAGGAGAATAGGCAATGTAGAGATTCGCATCTGAGATCGGTGGTGGAGTACTATTTAACAAGCTAACAATTACCTTTAGTCTCGAATGATTCAGAGTGCTTAGACACTCGAGCGTCCCACAATCTGACAGTCTTGTCGGCAGAACAACTCACGAATAGATTTGGATTCGATTTCGAAGCATCCACACTTTCCACTGCGTCCTCGTGACCACTGAGATTGGCTCGAAACCGCTGGAATAGTTGGTTTTATATGGATCACTTAGTAAAGTTGGAGTTTTGTAGTGTTTGAGATGATTAACTCACGACTTTGGAAGCATTGTCGAAGGTATAGGTCGTAACGTATCTGTCCGACCCTGAATAAAGCGCTGTTCCATCAACGTTCCAGCACAATGTCCGGACGTAGCTGACCTGGAAAATTTTATTAATAGATGGAAGTTATATGAAGAAAAGTTACATCGTCCACGTCCGTCGGACGAGATCGGTTTTTGTTCTTGAAGAAATCTCGACAGGAAGCCGGTGTTTTGAAAGCTGCGTCTGTCACAAGCTTCTGTGAAGTCTTAGGAATCCCCATGACGAAGAAATAATTTAGAAAATGGAAGCAAAAAAGGTTAATGGAGAGAAAGTGAAGTCGATCTCGTTGAGGAGTTTAAAAAAAGTCGGTTTTCCTGCCGCGAAAATTGGACTGGGTCGAGAGCGTTCTATTCTTTCCTCATCGCTGACGTTTATTTTGATGATTTATCTTTTATAAAAGTCCTTTTTCAGTCAGTCGATTTACATCGTTGAAGATGGCTTCAGGTGAACAGCCACAAACCTTCCCGACCGAACCTGTCCTGAGAGTCGAGGAAAAGAAATTGGTCGTTTCCTTCATCCAGTTCTTGCGTCAGAAAGTTTCCGCGAACGAATGCACCGAGGGTCAGATCGAAAGTCTGGAAAGTAAGTTGATGTTAATTCAGGTTGACATGTGTTTATTTTGATTCCTTTTGTTTTAGTTGCTGTTCAATGTCTGGAGAACGCTTTCGGCTTGACGGACAAGAACTACGCCTTCCAGCCCGGCAAGCCCCTTCTGGATATCTTCAAGCAAGCCGAGGGCGACAATGCTGTGAGTTTCCAACAAGTGGTTGCAATATGGTGAACTTTGTTTTAGACCTCCGAAGAATTCCCCACAGCCACCTCTCAGGACGTCGATAGGGCCAACGCTTTGAAGGAGGAAGGAAACGAGTTTGTCAAGGCCGGAAAATTCCACGACGCTGTCGAGAAATACAACCAGGCCATCAAGCTTAATCGTGATCCCGTCTACTTCTGCAACCGTGCCGCTGCTTACTGTCGCTTAGAACAATACGACTTGGCTATCCAAGATTGCCGTACTGCTCTTGCATTAGACGAGAAGTACGCCAAGGCTTACGGCCGTCTGGGTCTCGCTCTTTCGTGTCAAAATCGCTACGATGCTGCTATCGAAGCCTACAAGAAGGCCATCGAACTCGACCCTAGTAACGAGAGCTACAAGTCGAACCTCGCCATCGCCGAAGAGAAAGTTCGTGAAGCCAGCCAACGATTCCAAGGCAACCCTGGAGCTGTTAGTTCTGAGTTTCCGATAACTTTAGTAACCTTCCCTTTCAGAATCCCTTCGGAGCTGGTCTTGGCGGTCTCTTCGGTGGCGGAATGCCTGACATTGGCAACCTCTTGAACAATCCCCAAATGATGCAAGCTGCGATGCAGATGATGAATGACCCTAACATGCAGAACATGATGTCCAACATGATGGAATCCTTCATGGGAGGAGCTGGTGGCCCCGGTGGAGCCGGAGTCGGAGGTGGATCCATGGCTGATCTCCTGGCCGCTGGTCAGAGCATGGCTCAGCAGATGCAGCAAGCCAACCCCGAACTCGTTGAACAGCTTCGCCGTCAATTCGCCAGTTCTTCAACCGATGACAACCCGAATCAGGAGCACAATGATGATGCCAACAACCCACCAAATAATCCTCCCCAATAGGTGGTGTTCATTCCGAAGAGCTCGTTTTCGTTGTATCTCCAATTAAGATGTTACTGTATTTTATGGAATTAGATTTATGAAAACTACAATATTTAACTTCAGCAAATAACCCGCTGAACACAGGCGTTTCTAAGACAAGTCAGGGCTTCGTCGCTGAACTTCGGCTTCCCGCTAAAGTCGGCGTGGGCGATCCATTCCATTTCGGGGCAGAATTGGGCTAGGTTGTAGATGGACTTGTCTGTACAGCCGGTGCCTCTGATTCTGACCTCTTTAAGACTGCCGTTTCTAGCGAGGGCTGACATCCCTTTGTCGGTAACCCATTTGCACCCATTGAAGTTAACGTTTCTGAGGAGCTTGCAGTTATCAGCAAGAAGTCGGAGGAACCTGTCATCGACGGCACTCATGTGAGTGGTCTCTAAGTCGATAAGTGAAATGGCACAACGACCGATGGCGAAGAGGAGTCTGTAGGAAACCCGGAGCTTGTTGAGTCGGAGTGATTGGAGTCTGGCTCCTGGAGATTTGCGACCTCCAGAAAAAAATCTGTGGAGATAGTACATGTTAATGTGCTGAACATCGAGCGAGAGATGGCAAAGATAAGGTAGATTCCGTGTGATCAAAGCCAATGCATCGTCCCTGACTTCGAGGACGTTGATGTGGAGTCTCGTGATGATCTCCCCGAATCTCGGGATCAGGTCACAAAGGAAGCGGTTCGCATTTTCGATCGAGCGCTAAAAATATTTTGTTGACGAAGGTTTTCGAGAAGAAGCTCTTGAAGTAAAGGGTTTTTGGATAAGTTTGTTTTT
This sequence comes from Halicephalobus sp. NKZ332, assembly GCA_009761265.1. Lineage (NCBI taxonomy): Eukaryota > Metazoa > Nematoda > Chromadorea > Rhabditida > Panagrolaimidae > Halicephalobus > Halicephalobus sp. NKZ332. Next base: position 39,432 of record VOSG01000296.1, read on the forward strand.
GAACGATTTCCTCCAATAAAAAACTCATTGTTTTGATGGTTTTCTATTGAAGGTTTGCGTGAATCTCAAACCTTTTTCAACTACTTTGGTTTTGGGAAAAAACATCTACTTATACGAGTTAATGCAATGTTCAGATAAAGTGAGGTAAAAAATATAAAAAATTCGAAAGAAAATATTAGAAATTACGATTTTTTCAATTTTAACTTTAAGTTAGAAACTTACAAAATCACTTCCTGGAGCAATCAGCTCCAAGTGGATATTCTTTAACTGCGTTAACTGATCCAGACGATTGAGTAAGGATTCGATATTTTCTCCTCCGGTGACAGATAATCTCAATGTTCTCACCGTCGCGGGAAGTTCCGGGAGAGTCTGGAAATAGTTCCCGCACAAATCCACATAATCTAAACTTTCTCCTTCGATTATACATTCGGGAAGTTCTTCGTCTTCAGAAGATTCCGTGGAGTCGAAAAATCTACAGAGAGATAACTGAGAGAGGTTTGGGCATCTTTGCGAAAGTCGATGGAGCGTTGTTACTGGCTCTATCATGTTCGGGAGGAAATCCAACTCCAAAATCTGTAAATTTCCCCCGCAACACTCAGCGATGTCATATAGAGCTTGATCGTCGAGGGAACGGCAATGGTTTAGATAGAGGCATCGGATGGATGGATTCTGATTCACCAAGTAAAAAATCCCGTCGGAAGTGAGGTTAGAACACCCAGAAAGATCTACGACGAATAAATACTCGGATCTGACGAACGCGAAGGCTTCAGACGTAAGGGATCGGAGGTTCCGTAGTTCAAGCATTTGCAGATTTTTCTGGGATTTTGTGATGTTGATGATACCTTGGTTTGTGACATTCTGGCATTCCACGATGGAGATCTTCCGCAAATGCCGAGTGGGACGAGCCAGAGCGAGGAGGACGTTGTCGTCAATCTGATCAGAGAGATAGAAGTCGAGTTCAGTCAAGTTGCTCCCGAACGCCGGGTTAGAGAATAGTTTTAAGCAATGTTCGCTTTTGATCTGGAATTTCACATGTGTTTATTTTTATTTATGTGAGCATCAAAGTAAGCAAGTCTATGATTTCGTAATAAATCAATTCTCTTTTTATTTGTAAAAAGCGATTTTTCGATCATTTTAAATTTATTTTTGTTATTTTATTTAGCATTCTGCTCACAAACATAAAACCTACCTGGTCGTGGGACGTAAAGAATTGCAATAGTTTCTGTTTGCACGGGCCGGATAAGTGTGCAAAAACGTTGAATATCTCTGGATGTTGGCAGACAGTGGATAAAGACAAGTCAAATAAGGATTTCACAGCCATTCTTTCCTCAAAAACCACATCGAATTGTCAGCTGATTTGGTCAAATGGTAAAATCTCGAGATCTGTCTTGTGGGAAGCAAAATCGGAGCGAGCTGGTTGACGCTCGCTTTGATGACCTCACTATCTTCTTTTTCTCGAGAGCGCGTTCTTCCTCTTTTCTTCTCTGTGTAAAATCCAGCCAGACAATCGATCCCAGCTTTATCCTGGGCTGGCTTTCACGTCAAATGACATTCCGATCTGTCCTGGAAAAAAATGACGTCGCAGATCGATTTTTTTAAAGCCAACATATCATTTTACAATAAAAGTTAATCTGGTAGTACTGTCAAATCTGTTAAAATTAATTTTCATGCATAAGCATTTATAAATTCAGGAATGCACTTGTTTAATTTTTCAACGAATGAGGAATGAATTGTGAAATACTATCGATTTGATCCCGTTCCAGATGCATGTCTTCCACCTTCCTCAAGTCTCTCAATTCATAGTTGCAGACGATGAAGTCTTTGCAGATTTTCTGATTCAGCTCGATATCCATGCGATAAAAATCATCGTCGTCACTATCATTATGCAAAATAAACAAGTCCGGGCGCCAATTCAACGTCTCCAGGAGGTCATGAATGAAGAATTCTGGGGGATAACCGGAATTATTGTTGAATTCTCCTACACAGACTTGGCCATCCGGGCTGTTTATCAATTCTTCCATCAAAATCGATGGCATCCCGTGAGCAAGAGGAATCATCTTCAAGATGTTGATTTCCTTGTTGATTGCGATTTGTCGTTTGTCTGGGGGGTCAGGGATACAGAGGAATCTGAGTTCGAGCATGAGTTCGACTTCCCTGGCGAAATGGATGCAGGATCGGAAAACTCTTTCATGTCGAACTATCAACTGAAAATTTAAAAAATTGAGAAATTAAAGGATAGTAGAACTCCTACGTCCAAGATTTTCTGATAAGTGTCGAGAGTGAAGCTTTCTGTCATAGTGAATCTGTAAATGTACTGATAGAGGAGAACGAGCTCCGGAAAAGGACGGAAATTCCTGTATTTCCAGAGATTCAATAAGTGTCTAGGTGTAACTCTAAATAAATAAATGCTAAAATTACTTTCAACAAAAAACCCACGACTCAACATTTTTGGCAATAGTGTGTTTCATCGGAGCGACTTCTTTGAAATTGATGATAGAGTATTTTTCGATAATATAGTCCTGAGGCTGTGATGCGCAACAGACATTCAGATAATCCGAAAATCCCCCTCTTCCACCATGTATATCTGATATTTCACCAACATGTGTGATTTCAACGTTTTCTAAGACGTATTTTTCCTCTTCCACCGACATACGAACGAGATTATTTCCAATATTTCTGTTTTGCGTTGAATTTTCCAATGTATTTTTATTCAGACTTTGTTTCTGAATGCGTGTGTCTGATAAAGGCATAGAAACTGCATCAAGTAAATCCTCAGCTGAAGGTCTTTTCTTTTGTGAATATCCGGTTGTCATCTCATTGGTTTTACGTAATAAATTATCGCCATCGTTCTTCCAGGGAGGATCCCCAGTTTCTGAAGTCTTGGAATTCTCCCTTTGTAATCCATTTTCAGATTTTATCTCAATTTTATTGCTGAGTGTATCAAGTTGACTGACGAGTGCAGCATTCTTCCAATCAAATGCCTTATGTCTATTAACGCCTGAAATTCGACTTCAATATTTACGAGAATTAAGCCGAATATCACCTTGTTGGTATTTTTTAAAGATATCAGAAAGATCAGATTCATATTCATTATTGCTGGGATCTAGCTCGCTTGCTTTATGTAGCGCATGAAGGGCTTTCTCGAGGTAACCCTTTTTTCCCAAAGCAAGGCCTAATCTGTAGTAAGCTTTAGCATATTTATCATTCAAAAAAACAGCTTTTTGACAGTCTTCTATCGATTTGCCGTAATTTTGGAGATAATAGTTTGCAAGTCCTCGATTTAAAAAATAAGTCGAATCATGATGAAGTTCAATAGCCGCAGTATACTTTTCTATAGCAGCATCATACTTTTTTTCTCTATACAATTTATTACCTTCTTCTTTTATCACATTGGCTCTGCTGGTTTTCTCTTTCTAGAATGGGATCCATATATGGTTATTTACAAAATGATAAGACCAACTTGATCAGCTTCATCAAACCCGTTTCCCGTTAAGTGAAATACATTTTCCAGTGATCGGAGAACACCTAAATTGTGAATTTGTTATATTTGAGGATTTATTTGAAAATTACCTTTCAATTCATCAATGTGTTTCTTGGGGTACTCGTTTAGAGAAACTTTTTTTCTCAAAAATCGCACAAACTGAGTGACTAGCTCTTCCTCCCCCTTCTTCAAGAGAGATTTCGGAGATGATGAATTAGCTGAATACATTGCAACAAACCCTCCAAAATTAATAAAGAACCATATAAGGGCTCAGGTGATAGCAATAAAAGTTGGTATGCAGCTAATATACGCCTTTCGTTCTGAGACTTCTTTTTCTCTGAAATCAAAGTCGAACTTCATCGTTCCTATTTTCCTTCTTTTGTTTCTATTTATTCTCGATTTTCCCAACATCAAAATGTCCAAAAAGTCTTACACTGATGCGGAACGAGATGAATTACGTAAAAAACTCGATGAGGACTTGGATAACTTCATGGAGACTTTGGCGAAGAGGAAGAAAGTACGTTTTATATATGAATTTCATCATTGTGATTTTATATTTGTGGTTCTAGGATCAGCCAAAGAAAGAATTTAACTTAGAGGAATGGATGAATGAAATCGACAACCATCCGGCCTTCATGACGGAACTCCAGCCGAACGTTGGAGGAGAGTTTTCGGAAACTATCCAAGCTCTGCAAGCTTTGAAGTATGATACTGAGGGCGAGGACATCATGGAGACTGCGAATAATCACAAGGAAGAAGGCAACAAGCACTTCAAATATAAGAAATATCGATGGGCAATCGCTGCCTATACCGAAGGTATTGTTTTTACCAAGTGATTTAAAATAATTTCCATTTCAGGAATGAAGATGAAAGTTCCTGATCGGAAATTGAACGCCGTCCTTTATTCTAACAGGGCTGCATGTCATAAACAATTAGGGAACTTCAGAAGCGCCTTTAGAGACTGCAGAATCGCCTTGAGGTTTGACCCAACCTACGTGAAGGCTATTTTCCGGATTTCCGAATTGATTGAGAAATTCACTCCTGAAGCGGACGTTCTCATGAACTTGGCGGAGACGTCTTTAGAAGCGATGGAGAAGTCAGATTTACCACAAGAGGAAGTTTTTTCGTTAAAACAGATCCTTTGTAAAATAACCAAGGTTGCTATGAAATTGGAAGAGAAAGAAGCAATGCGAAAAAGGAAGGCCAAATACGAGGCCAGCAAAGACAACACCAAGAAGGAAGTTCTTCTGAAGAAGCTGAAAGAGAGAGGATATTCTTTTTATCCGAAAATTGAATTCGATGATGCAAAAACTTTCGAATGGGATTCCTTGATGGTCGAGCTACCCGGTGTTCCTGCTCTTCAGTGTGTTTATTATGATAGAGAAGACGAGTCTCTGAATTGGCCAGTCTTGCTTCAGTATGCAGAAGCTGGAAAAGTCGACTCAATGACGGAATGTCCGGATAATGTGGACCTGAGTGTAATTCTGGCCGGACCATTTCAGGAACCGAGCGAATGGGATCCGTCTCACAACTACAGAATGGATAATATCCGTTTGTTTTTGGAAATTGATGATATAGACGAGGAGAAAATTGTCGAGGTTTTCTGGAACGAGACTCTGAAAGAAGCTCTGACGAAAAAAGGATATACGATAGCTCAAGGATTTCCGGTGATATTGGTGAGTGACACTGGTCGAAAATTTAATGACTTTCTTGTTTCAGGTATTCACGAAGGAATACATAAGCAAAGAGATTGAGCAAATTCAAGGAAGGCCTCATTGGTACCGGTACAAGAAGCCAACTTGACGGAATTTTTATTTAATTAACTGTTGAGTTTGATGTTACTAAAGTTCTAATTGTAAGCGTCTCCCATGATAGCAAGGACAAGGGCACTCCATCCGGTGAAAGGTCTGGTTCCCGCTCCAGCTCCGGTTTTGTCATCGTAGTGTTCCCAGATGAATCCGGAAACATTGTACTGGTTGACGAGGTTAGTGACAACGTTATTTTTCAATGAAGTGTAGAGTGCGGCAGACAGATCTTTGATAGGCCCGGGGACAGATGAATAGTAGTTCAAGGCTTCTAGAGCCAGGAAGTTGATGCTGATCCATATAGGTCCACGCCAGTAGGGGGCGGCAGTGTCGGTATTATAGGAATCGTAATAGCGTGATCTTTTGGCGACTGACCTGAGACCGAAAGGGGTCCACATTTCCTGGAAATTCTGTATTAGGAATATAATTTTAGGTTTTTTACATCGGTATCGTTTAGTCGTTTTAGAA